>JAWPHD010017117.1:0-46271 GCA_037043455.1 Cyrtodaria siliqua | reverse complement strand
ATAAACCATTACTCCTTTTTTCATTTGCAAGATAGGTGTACTTAGCTAATCTGTATAACAAATCGGACTGTTGTGCTTGCATGAACGACTCGAATTTCTGTTTTGTCGTCCAGGAATTAAAATATTTTGGAAGACATTTTGGAAGTATACATCGATAATTTGGAAAAATCAATAAAAAATGATACTCGTTTTCAATTGCATTCATATTACATTGTGTGCATATCCTTAAGCTATGATCAATATTTTTAAATCTACTTTCCGAAATTACTAATTTATGTGCAGAACATCTAAACCATGTTAAGGCTTTTCGATGAGTAGTATTAGTAACACAAGTGATATATTTCTCATACGCAAATGTGTATTTTTTTATATTTCTATATGTTTCAAGCTTAGGGGAATGATCAATTCCGGAGAACCGGCTTTGTAGGTATTGATCAATTATCCTCTCAATAACTCTTTCTATCTGAATGTTTGTGACATTGTTATTATTACATAAGTAGCTAAAACCCAGGCTAGTAAGTAAGTTGTTAACTTGAGATGCCCATGTGTTATTATTTGGTATGTTTTTAACATGATCTATTTGATAATATAACATTTTATACATTAACGTTTCTCTATTTATCATTATTTTGAACCAGTATTTTAGTATTCTTATCTTGTTTATAACAAAGAACGGTAACCTCCTTAATTCACCATATACGACATTATTAGTTACACAAATAATTTGTTTTAAGAAATTGATATGAACACGCTCAATATCAGGAGCAGCATGAAAACCCCATACTTCCCAGCTTTTCTCTAATATTGAGTGGTACTACATCAAATAATGAGTTGAGAGAAAATAAAGCTTTCATCGCTTGCTGAGCTAAACCGTTCTGTGTTTGATATTTCGTATTTATCGTGTGCCCCGTTTCCAAAGGTCCACTCTCATACTCTTTATGTGGCTTATAAATTGATAGTTGACATTTGGTCTTGATTTGATAATAATATTGTAAGTTAACTGGATTTTAATTGATTCTTTAAGAAAAGACGGTGGCATTTGATGTTTGTCTACGGTATTGTCTTGTCGTGCCCTCAATGGTTTATTCTCTTGTGGCTCTGGCATCTGCCAAGTCATCGAGTACCTTAATGTGGCTTTCTAGGCTATTGTTTGTTTTGTATTTATATATACACGAGCATCTTTGTGTTTTACTTATATGGTCTATTAATGCTGCCTTGTTGGTTAGAGAATAGTTCATGGCGGGGATTTCTTTATTTACACTGTCCCGTTTAACTGGGATGAAGTAGGGTAAGTGTGAGGTTAGGTGCACCCTAGAACCTGGTTTAAACCCCAGCGGTCTTTTTGCCACTGAGCGTTCCAAGGCGGTAGCCCTACTGTCAACCTTTTTTTGTGTTTGTGACGTCATATGCCTTTATTATTACTATTGCCATTCTTGTTTGCATGTTTTTGGGTTTACTGTGTTTTGTGAAAGCTGCATTTCCTATTCGACTTTTATACTTCTTTCTTTAAGAAACACAAATTTATTTGTTATATGTAAACTTAATTTTCATTGGTTGATTCATGTTTTATAAGTGCAAATTAAACAAATGCTTTTGGGGACGAGAAAGGTCAGTTCTGGTCAGGCATTAGTTGACACAGGTTAGGTTTCTTTAAGTGGCAAAACAGTGACTTCATTATAAGTCGTTCACATTCTTTTAGAAAATTTCAAATAATATTTATGACATTGTGAACTTTTAATGCGCTGAACATTAGGACTTATTTAAATAATTATTAAATACACAAAAAACTACCAAAACGCTGTGTTCATTGAACATACAAGAAAGGAGTTTAAATGAAAGTTCAATTACTGAACTGATCCTGTGTCACCACCAGGAATTATCCGTGAGCTGGACTACCATTAATTCCCCATTTATGGTCTAAAGCTCACAGTTTTGTTTAAACATACCAGCTAACATACGAACATTTCCGCAAATATTGAAAATGATTCCGAACTAAGATTTGTAGTATGAATCTCTAGACTGGGTTGACATAATTACCACAGGAGTGAAGTATCTTTCATTTGCAGTAGTGGTTTAAACAGAGAAAAAGAAAAATCCTTCTTAATTCCATAGCTACGTTAAATCGGTTTTATATACAAACTATGATCCTTTGTCATAATATATGTATATTGTATTTCTTTTCGGCGTTGTATTTTAAGGCTTTTTTGCCAACCCTTTTTGTGTTTGTGACGTCATATGTCTTTATTCCTTATTAACATTGCCATTCATGTTTGTCTTTTTGCGTGTTTTGGTGTTTAGTGTGTTCTGTGAAAGCCGCATTTGCATTTCCTGTTCGACTTTTATACTTACTTTTAAAGAAACTAACCCACCAAATGACGGCAAAATTACTCTAAAAAAACTTTTATCAAAACTATATCCAGGTGTTCAAGTCATACAATAATGCATATGTGCGGATTAAAGGTATAGTTTTCTATCATGGGTTCTAAAATACTTGTGATTGAATATGCGTAAAATGTATTATGAGTTGGCAACCCTTAATGTAAAGCTCCAGTTTTGGGGTTTGGCCTAACTGGTTATATCCGTTTATAATTTTAACTCCAAAACGTGTCATAATTTGTCTACAATAACATTTAGAGATACGGAACATGTGTACTTGATACTGAAGGCACACGCCAAGTTTCATTGATGTATGGCCAGTGAGTATTGACATATTGGAACTTGGCAAACAATCTTTAATCAGAAATTCTTAGAAAAGAGCGCTATAATTTTGCAAACGCAAATACATAATTAAATACATAATTATGTAATATGTGTCTGTAAGTGTCCTTGATGATAATATCACATATACAAGGCTAATGGGTATTGAAACACACGGAATTGCCAAAGAAAGTCTAAGTGGAAAAGGAGCTATAATTTTGCATAATGAAATATAGAGTAACGGAACAGCAATGCCCGAGTATCCTTGATCATACTAAATATTTAGTGACGTTTTATTGAGGTATGACTTGCAGCTATTGACATATATGGTACAACCAAAAAGTCGAATGTATGACAATGCAAGACAGAGTTATGGAATATGTGTCTACCAGTGCCCTTGATGGTACTAACGTCATTTTCAAAATAGATATAAAAATCGAACAGGAAAAGTAGCATTCAAGGTCGACAGTCAACCGCAAACAAAAAACAAAGAACAGCTTTAAAGATGAATAAAAAGTAAGATAAGACATCACAAACACAAGAGAGTTGACAATAGGTCTACCGCCTTGGAACGGTCAGTGGCAAAAAAAGGCCGCCGGAGTTTAAACCAGGTTCTAGGGTGCACCAAACCTCACGCTTACCATATTGTCATCCCAATAAACGGGACAGTGTAAATAAATATCCCCGCCAGGTTATAACCTCTAACAAACAAGGCAGCATTAATATAATAGGCAATATAAGTAAAACACAATAATGATCATGTATGTACAAGAGGTCAATGACCTTGAAGCTCTACTGATTGATTTTGATTTCAGGAAGTAGTCGCTACAAACTTTTTTTTGAAAATTTTGCTAGGATCAATTAGACATCAAGAGCAACATTCCTGTGAAGTTTCATGAAAATCCGTCAAGTAGTTTCAGAGGAGTAGTCGCTACAAGTTTTCATTATATAACTCTATGTAAACAAAGATGGCCGCTGACAGCCATGTTTAACGTCGAATCAAAACGATTTTTGAAAAGGACCGACATCATGTCATGCTGATCATTTCAGAAAAAGTCCCATATCAATATCACTTATAGTTTTCAAGAAATAGTCGCTACAAACTTGTATTTTGAAAATCTATTTTTAGCCATGGCGGCCATCTTGAATTTCCGGTCGACCTGTAAGTTTGCTAGAATCAATAAGACATCAAGAGCAACATTCGTGTGAAGTTTCATGAAAATCCGTCAAGTAGTTTCAGAGGAGTAATCGCTACCAGTTTTCATTATATAACTCTATGTAAACAAAGATGGCACTTTTAAAAATCTATTTTTAGCTGTGGTGGCCATCTTGAATTTCTGGCCAATCTGGCACATTTTGTTAGGATCAATTAGACATTAAGAGCAACATTCCTGTAAAGTTTCATGAAAATCCGCCAAGTAGTTTCAGAGGAGTAGTCGCTACAAGTTTTTACTATATAACTCGATTTTCAAAAACCGTTTTGATTCGATGTTAAAAATGGCCGCTGGCAGCCATGTTTAACGTCGAATCAAAAAGATTTTCGACAAGGACCAACATCATGTCATGCTGATCATTTCAGAAAAAGTCGCATATCAATATCTCTTAGAGTTTTCAAGAAGTAGTCGCTACAAACTTGTTTTTTAAAAACTTATTTTTAGATTTGGCGGCCATCTTCGATTTCACATCAACATGAATTTTTGCTAGGATCAACTAGACTTCATGAGAAACATTTCTGTAAAGTTTCATGAAAATCCATTCAGTAGTTTCAGAGGAGTAGTCGCTACAAAAAAAGTTTACGGACGGACAGACAGACAGACGGACAGACGGACGACGGACATGCACCACGGCATAAGCTCTGCTGATCAAGATTAAAGACAAACATCAAACGCCCACGCCGATGCTGGTGGCGTTAATCTTCGAACAATCAAAATAGAGTAAGAGGGAAGGAGGGAGGGAGGATTAACATCAAACGAAAACAAATGTTATATAGGTCAAGAATTAATTAACATCGAACGAAAATAAATTGTATGCATGTCATGAGAACAAGAACTATCACTGAATGTGATTAATACCCCGCTTTGAAAACCTTTGAAGTGAATGGCACATGAAGTTCATTATACATTAGAATGGAAATTCAAACTAAGGGCCTTAATTCTGTAATAAATGTGTCAATCAACAATGTGTGAATTAGAGGTACATAATGTCATCAGTTTTTATGTGTATATGAAGTTTAGTAACAATCCATTCAATCCATTCAAAACTGTTTGTGAACTGAAAGTAATAAAACACGTGTTATGGGACATTATACCATATCAGAGTGGAACATTCAAACAAAGGCCCATAATTCTGTAATGTGTGATGTAGAGGGAAATAAGGTCATCCGTTGCTATGTGTTTGGGAACACTCCATTCGAAACTCTTTGAGAACTAGAAGGCCACGGCCTAAATGTCGAATCCTATTATGAAGAAGTCCAGATTTTTTATTTGACCAACACCAATGTCATTCTGAAGAGATATTCCTTGCTTACATGCTTAATATTTAATATAATGGTATTAACAGTGGGGAGGAGGTGGGGGTGCATGTCGTAGCGGAGAACCTATATTTTGTCGAAAGTAGGTCACAGCGGCAAGAAAATCTACAAATAAATTGAGATGCTTATAAGGGACATTCTGAAGAAATTTGGTGAAAAACCTCCAAGAAAGAAGCAAGAAGCATTTTGCACATGATGTTAGATCAATAAAATAAACATTTTGGTGAAGTGTTTTGAAAATCCTGCAAAAAAAAACAAGGTACGCGTGTCGTAGGGGAGACCTATAGTCACAGCGACCCGAAATTCTGGCGGAGTTTGGTGAAAATCCTGCAAGAAAGCAAGATACGCATGACGTAAAAGAGACCAGACGTGACCTATATTTCGTTTAAAGTAGGTCACAGCGACCCGAAACTGCGTGCGTAGGTTATGTTGGATCCATATGATGAACATTCTGGTGGAGTTTGGTGAAAATCCTGCAAGTAATGAAAAAGTAATTAAGAAATGTAAATCGGACGTACGGAATAATGGTCTAACGGACTAACGAACTGACACACATACATCCGGACGTACGGACTAATGGACTAACGGACTAACGAACTGACACACATACACCCGGAAGTACAGACTAATGGTCTAACGGACTAACGAACTGACACACATACATCCGGATGTACGGACTAATGGACTAACTGACTAACGAACTGACACACATACACCCTGTCGTATGGACTAATGGACGGACGGACTAACGAACTGACACACATGACCCAGACGACATTGTGACCGTAAAGTCGGGATCCGTAAACGGGCTCGACAGAAATGTGTTAAGGGACAATATAAAATATTAGAGTGGAAAATTCTAAGTCAAACATAGGGCAATAATTCTGTAAAAAAATAGGCAATCAAGGGTATGTAATGTAAAGGGACATAAGGTCATAAGTTGTTATGTGTATATGAAGTTTGGGAACAACCAATTTAAAACTGTTAGATAATTTAAAGTAAAAAAAATATGTTACAGGACCCGACAAGACGAGACGGGACGCGATGTTCCGAAAAGCATGATTCCCAAATAGCGCCAATTCACTTTGTGTATTTTGTATAACTGTGACCACCGGGACGGGGCCAGATTTGACCCCAGGGTCAGCATTTGAACAACCTGGTAGAGGACGATAAGCTTATGATGCATACCATATATGAGAGCTCTTTGCCTTGTGGTTTCAGAGAAAATGAATAAGTCTATGTAACACATGTGACCCGTGGTGAGGGGCCATTTTGGACCCTACAGTCACCAACAAATTAGAGGATCAGAAACTAATGGTAAATGGAAAATATTAACCTCCGGCTTTTGTTATTTCAGAGAAAAATTTTGTTTAAAAGATTCCACTATATAATTCTGTAACAACGTCAGTTTAATGCTGTCATGTTGGCATTGTCGGTCTGTTTGTAAGGATGGATGAGCAAGCGTTTACATTTCTCGTCAATTTAATCTTGGCATGTTGAAATTGCTCGTATAGTTTGTTTGGATGGAAAGACGACATGTTTGAACTTGCCCTTCTGTTTGTATGAATGGTTGGGCAGGCGAGCAATTTTTCTTTGCCCTTCAGTATCGTCATTTTCCGTCTGTTTGTATGGATGGGCAGGCGGGCGTGTGGACACATGCCTGTCTGTTTGATAGATGTGGCAGACGGGCAATGCAAACGGGCATGTTTGCATTGCCCGTCATTTTAACATTGTCCGTCATTAATGACAGGCATATCTTGTTTGCTTGAATGTTCAGGCAGGCATGTTTACATTTCTCGTCAGTTTAATTTGGACATGTTGGAATTGCTTGTATTGTTTGTTTGGATGGGCAGGCGACATGTTTGAATTGAATTGGATTTTATAGTCGCACCAACAGCTAAGGTCATATGGCGACTTTCCAGCTTGCACTGGTGGAGGAAGACCCCAGGTGCCCCTCCGGGCAATTTTCGTGCACGGGCGGGCACCTGGGTAGAACCACCGACGTTCCGCAAGCCAGCTGGATAGCTTCCTCACATAAATATTCCTAGGCCCCTGAAGGATCGAACCTATAGCGGTGAGGGGCAAGTGATTGCAAGTCAGAGACTATAACCACTCGGCCACGGACGACCCTGCGACATGTTTGAACATGCCATTCTGTTTGTATGAATGGATAGGTAGGCGGGCGTGTTTACATTGCCCATTAGTTTAATGCCGGTATATCGTCATTGTCCATTTGTAAAGTTGGGACATGTGCATATGTTTGTATGGATGGATGTGGTAGGCGGGCACGTTTGCAATGTCCATCAGTTTAATGTCGGCATGCTGGCATTGTACGTCTTGCTTGTTTGGATGGGCAGGTGGGCATGTTTGCAGGTGGGCATGTTGGCAATTTAATGTCGGCATGTTGTCATTGCCTTTCTTGTTTTTATGGATGGACAGTCGGGAATGTTGGCACATGCCCCTCTGTTTGAATGGATGGAATGATAGGCGGACGAGTTTGCATTGCTCGTCAGTTTAAAGCCGGCACTTTGGCATTGTCCGTCCTGTTGTATGGATGGGCCCGACGGGCATGTTTACATTTCTTGTCAGTTTAATCTGGATATGTTGGTCGTCTTGTTTGTTTGGATGGGAGTGCGACATGTTTGGACATGCCCGTCTGTTTGTATGGATGGATAGACAGGCGGGCATGTTTGCATTGTCCGTCAGTTTAATGCAGGCATGTTGGCATTGCCCGTATTGTTTTATGGATGGACAGGCGGGCATGATGGCATATGTCCGTCTGTTTGTGTGGATGAATGTGGCAGACGGGAATATTTGCATTGCCCATCAGTTTAATACCAGCATGTTGGCATTGCCAGATTTGTTTGTATGGATGGGAAGGCGGGCATGTTTGGATATGTTTGCATTGCTCGTCAATAGCAGCATATTGGCATTGCCAGATTTGTGTATATACATGGGAAGGTGGACATGTTTGCATTGTCGTCAGTCTAATGGCGACATGTTGGTTTATATGAATGGATAGGCAGGAGGGCATGTTTTCATTGCCCATCCGTTTAATTCTGGCATTTCGTCATTGTACGTCTGTTTATATGGATGGGCAGGCGGGCATGTTTGTATGTTTGTATGGATGGATGTGGCAGGGCATTGTCCGTCTTGCTTGTTTGGATGGGCAGATGGGCATGTTTTCATTGCCCATTCCTTTAATGCCGGCATGCCATCTTAGTCTGTCTGTTTGTATAGATGGGCAGGCTGGCACATGCCCGTACGTTTGTATGGATGGATGTGGTAGGCGGACATGTTTGGACATGCCCGTCTGTTTGTATGGATGGATAGACAGGCGGGCATGTTTGCATTGTCCGTCAGTTTAATGCAGGCATGTGTGCATTGCCCGTCTTGTTTTATGGATGGACAGGCGGGCATGTTGGCACATGCCCGTATGTTGCCAACATGCCCGTATGTTTGTATGGATGGATGTGGTGGGCGGACATGTTTGGACATGCCTGTCTGTTTATATGGATGGTTGGACAAACGCGAATGTTTGCATTGCCCGTCAGTTTAACGCTGGTATGTTGTCATTGTCCTTCTGTTTGTTTGGATGGATGTGTCAGGCGGGCAAATGTGCATTGCCCATCAATTTAATGTCAACTTGGCACATGCCCGTCTGTTTATATGGATGGATATGGCATACGGGCATGTTTCAATTGCAGTTTAATGCTCTCGTGTTGGCATTGCTCATTGTGTTTGTTTGAATAGGCAGGCTGGCATGCTTGGACGTGCCCGTCTAATCATATAGATGGATGGATAGATGGGCGTGTTTGAAATTCCCCGTCTGTTTAATGCCGGCGTGTTGGCATTGCCCATTGTGACTTTAAAGTAGAATACCACTTAAGCCGGTGTTAGGGATATGCGAGGTGTTGTATCTAATGTTACCTCTCAAGAACAGACGCAATAAAACGGAGTCTGATGCAGTAACTTTAGTCTCGTTTATTTGTGTTGCTTCCAATGGATCCCCTTTTCATTATTTAGTGTTTGTATGGATGGGCAGGCGGGCATGTTTGCATTGCCCGTCTGTTTAATACCGCTATGTTGGCATTGTTCGTCTGTTATTTTGGATTGATGGTGCCAGGCGTGCATGTTTGCATTGCCCGTCAGTTTAATGCCGCCATGTTGGCATTGCACCCTGTTTGTTTGGATGGGCAGATGGTCATGCTTGCACATGCCAGTCTGTTTTATGTGTTTGCAGTCAGTTTGCATGGATGGAGGTTCAGGCGGGCATGTTTGCATTGCCTGTCAGTTAGATGCTGGTATGTTTGCGTTGCCTGTCTGTTTGTATGGATAGACAGGGGATCATGTTTGCAATGACCGTCAGTTCAATGCTGTTTATATTTCTGGGCAGGCAGGCATGTTGGCGCATGACCGTCTGTTTGTATTTACAAATATGGCTGACAGACATGTTAACATTGCCCATCACTTTAATGTTGGCATGTTCGCATTGCTTGTTTTGTTTGTTATGATGGGGAGGCGGGCATGTTACGATATGCCCATCTTCTTATATAGATGTATGTGCAGTTCAGCATTTTTTGCATTGCCTGACAGTTTAATCTCGGCACGTTGGCATTTCCCATCTGTTTGTTTTGATGGATAGGCATGTTTGCATTGCTTCCGAGTTAAATGCCAGCATGATGGCATTGCCCGTCCGTTTGATTGGAAGGGCAAGAGGTAATGTTTGCACATGCCCATCTGTTTGTAGCGATGGATGTACAGGCAGGCATGTTTGACTTGCTTGTCAGTTTGCCCGTATTAAAGTTACGAGTTATGGATGCCCGGATTTACATTCAATTTCTTACCTTGACAATGTATTTTGAAAAACCCATCCGATCATCTTCGATTCTAAACTGGTATTTAGATCTCAAATTCATGATTTTAGAATATTGGCATATGACTTGCTCATTTAACAAGGGAAATTATGAAAAAAGAATAAAAAAAAATGTCATATAAATTTATTTTCAATTTATCTAATCTGTCAAAATGTAACATTTCTCAATATAAATAAACTAAAATAAAGATTATCACATTTTATCAATACTTTTAATGTTGCTATCTTAACAAAACATATTCAAACTGATAAATAGTATACATACATTATGCTTAAAAAGATATTATTTAGTGGGAAACAACAACAACAAAATAAGATCACAAGGTTTGAGAGGCACTCTTTTTATTTTCCTCAGAGTAGACTTTGAATTCATTTCTGTATACTGTTCACATTAATTAATGTTTAGTATACATTTAGACATTCACTTTAGGATACATTTTAACATTCACTTTAGGATACATTTTAACATTCACTTTAGGATACATTTTAACATTCACTTTAGCATTTTGACATTCACTTTAGGTTACATTTTGACATTAACTTTAGGATACAGTTTGACTTTTATGATATATAATTACAGAATTAAATGGCTAATAACTTAGAATTTTAGCTGTATTTTGGCAAGTATAAGAAAAGCAATGTATGCGAGCTTCTGGTTAATTCTTTTATACATTTTCGTCATGAGCCAATATACAACTGAAATTCTAAGTCCATTTTAAATAATATAATTTACCTGAAAACAAATTAAAAAAAACAGCAGCTAACGTCTACTGCTGTCAAAATACAAATGGAGGATAGTTGTCAAGGGAAGTAACTTTGGGGATCATTATGACGTCATTTTCCGAAGATCGATCGCGCACCAGTTTTTTTGTGTACAGGTAAACTTCATACCTGTAAAACTTGCATTTATCAACGTTTTTTGAGAAAACGGACGATGACATTGACATTCTATTATAATAGGCTTTCATTTAAAATCACTTTATTTTTCAATTTGGAGGACCCTTTAACATTTAAATACATTTACACAGATAACAAATGCAAACTACTTCTCTTGATAATGTTCTGCATTCCTTAATTGATATGTATAGAGAATATAGTGTAAATATGTGTTCATGACCATTTTAGTGATCTAAAAATAGCATGTGTACCCAGTTAGCATATAATACAGCAGTTAGGCGGAAATACTGGAATAGTAAAAAGTAAATATATACGTATAGTAGAAACAACAGTTGCATGATAAATTTTAAAATTTATTTCAATATTTATTTGAAATTTTAGCAATTACTCTTCTTTTAAATGAAATAATGGAAAATATTAGCAATTAAAAAATAGCACATGTATATGTAAATGAGTATAGACTGCTACATAACAAAGCAAAGTTAGTTTATAATATAGGATTACTAAATAAAAAACCTTTAATATATTTAATACAGGTGATCTTCCAGCCAAAAAGACATCCTCAAACTGGTAATCTGTTATTAAATACAGGAATCTGTAAAAACAGGTGACTTCTTAAAACAAGTGTTACCTTATGTTACCTTACTGTAACATAGGCACATTGAATAATACATTTTTAAAACTTCAATCAGAATCAATGTAATAAACATGTATTCATCTTTTTATAAAAACACACAAAATACAGACTTCACAAATCTTGTATACACATGAGTAAAACAAAAACAGCTTTTAAGCTTCACAAAGCTTCACAAAGCTTCACATAAACTATTGTAAAATATCTTGGACGGAGTGCAATATAACAAATATAACAGGTTGAGAGTGTAACATAAACAAATATAATACAATGAAGTCATTTCTCCTGAGCAAGAAATATCACAGAGATGATCTGCCTGGTCATGGGCCAATGCATATATGGTAGTTAGTATTATATACTGAAAGGAAAAAGAAACGCGACACGGTAATTTCCGCTATATATTGTATATACTGCACTTAATACCATATATATTCCGAGGAAATCCAAGAAGTTTTGTAAAAAAAAAATGGTCAAAATATCTGTTATAAAATCCTGCTAATATAAGCTTTCCCATCGCTTCATGAAGTTAAGGCGGGAACACGTATTCCATTAAAACATACCCGGGACTCAAGGAAGGCAATTTAATAAACATCTACGCGTGAACCCTATTTTCAGAAATTTGCTTCTTTCAACTCAATTTTGCATCTATGGGTGGGTGGTCAATTTAAAAAGTGCCTTCCTGGGGCCCGGGTATGTTTTAATGGAATAGCCCTAATTGCAAACTCTGAAATTTAAGGTTCTAGCAATGTCCTTGGGTGTGCGAGATATATAGCAGACCTTATATGTGCAGTTGTGCCGAGCATCATATCTATTTTATCCAACAAGTTTAATAAATTCAAAATTAAACAGGCACAAATGTGAGATTCTATTTATCACAGAACTCAAAAACAGCCTCATAAGCAACATTTATTAGTGCAGCTGCCTACATATAACGTTGTGGTACGATGATGTTGTATGCTTAAATGATGACGTACGTTGACTCACCCTTCTTCGTATGACGCCTAACAATGGAACTACCTCGTTGATTTACGTAATCTGGTATTTTAATGGTTACGAAATCGACGAGACAATTCCGATGTAATGCGAGCTGAACGAAAAAGACCAACCGATGATTCGGCCTTGATTTGCATATTTATTTCACTAGTGTAATGTGATAAATATATCATGGCATTATTACACTCACACACCGCAAGTTATGTGATAAAAATAACCACTGCATAAAAGGTATAAATGGATACGGACAAATATCAATACCTCTACTTCATACGCACGCATCATATATTTTTTTAGTTTACACAAAACAAACTTTCTTTCATTTCATCAAAATCTTTAAACACAAAGAAAGCACAACCTGATTAACTGTTTCGTAATGGATACAAATTTTCATTAAAATATTTCATACACAAAAAGCCACTAGCCCGCTGCTCCACATAATTAATACACCTTCTTAAATACAATCTGTGTTATACATCGCAAAGTTCCAATTTTACAAATCAGTATTATTCTGGCATGAAATTTCATTTTGCGAGATTCTAAAAGTGATTGCAATTATATATTTATTTGCATCAGACGTATTTATAAAACTGTGGAAGCAGAAGCATTATCATGTACCATGTGACCACTTTGGGTAACGCCACTGCCACAATGCTGTAATAAAGCTAGAGCAAAGTTTAAATGTTCAACGTGTAAAAAATATGGCTTAAAGGGACACACAGCCATCTTGAGTTTTGTTTTAATCATGTGCAAGAATTGGAACAATCCGAACATCTACAAATATATATTTTGTTCTACACCTCACTCCCCCATTCAACATGTTCAATAAGTGGGGTTTTGTTAGAGATTTATATATATATTTAACAAATAATGCATGGTGTTGAGGTCCATATGCAAGTTTATGGACTGGGCAGTTGCCTAGAATGTTATATGGTCTAAAGGGAGACCAGTCCATAAACTTGCAAATGGACCGAAATACCATAGTATACCGAATCTGTAAAATATGACTCTCGGACCGGATATTCTGTCATTATCACAGAATAATTTGACTGGATGACTTCACGTTGCACAAAGAAGGAAATATGCAATTGACGTAAAATATATATACATATCTATATATATATAAATTTTAAAATTGCATAATAATATTTTCTCATAAAGTTAAAGTAAAGTTACGAAGTCACTAATATTGACCAGTGGCTGCCACATGCTACATACTGCGTGTAAAAGAAGAATAAAAAGGGTAAATGATTTAGATTTTGGCTAGTTATGCCCCTTGGCTAGTTATGCCCCTTTGGCTAGTTATGCCCCTTTACCAAAAATCTTCTTCTTAAATAGAGGTCCTTAAGAACCTTGTGAAGTTTCATTTTCCCTATAACAGCATGGAAAGATTCCTGCTTTTAAAATAATTTTGTATTTAAAATGAAGCAGAGACCTAATAACGTTATTACTGTAGGTCTGTGAATAAAGCAAGAAGCTGTTTGTCCCTTTAAAGGTATCATTTGCCCCTTTAATATAATTTTTTTAAATTCCAATCAGCAAATTAATGGTTTATTCACCCCATGATAGGTTTGCAGGGGTCAGTCAGCAAACAGAACAGATATAAATTTAATATCTATCAATTTTTCCATCTCATTTTAGCATTGCTATATACTTTGCTATAATATTAAACAGATGCCCGGTTTTCCCTGGTACCTTTGTTTGATATACTATGACTAGGAACCTGGGAACCAAGATATTTTTGTAAGTCATCAGTGGTCTACTGGTTTACAGCATTATGGAGTTGTGCATACCAAATAATGTTTGGGATCAGAAGGCGAAATGATGGCGGTGTTCGTGTATTTATCTGTCTGAAAACCTGAGATATCACTACAATTTGTTTTTACCCAGAAGGGTGTCTAGGCTACCAATATTTATTAATTATACAATTTTTCAGAACTCTATTTACCAGTATTTTAAGATCAAGAGGAAGATTCAGACTGCTTTTTGGCAATAAACGTCTGATAGTGTGCAATATTATTTTCAAATCTGAGTTACAATAGTAGCTTTTTATCTTGCACGTGCTAAACATGCTTCTTTTATTTGTTGAATATGAATGCATTTACATGAATATAGTAAATTCAGAATCCTTTGTAAAGATGAAAAAAAAAAATCCATATTTCAAGTGATATTCCAGTAATTACATATTTAAAAAGTGGTTACTTCCTTGTTTTCCTAGTAAAGATTCACGTAAAGTTAAAGAACTAACTGCACATTTATAATATCCCGCTACTCGTACAGCTTAATATTTACTGTAAGCTTCCTATATTGTTTGATATCTTATACATTTCATTCACAACCACCATAGAAAAGAGGTGCCCATATAGGGGGAAATCTGAGATGCACACCAGTCTGTATATTTGAGTAAATGAAAATATACAAAATACCCAGATATACACATAATATAAAAAACACTGGAAAAAAAAGTGTTTATTACCAAGAAAATATACAGAAAAAAGTGTGTATATTATCCCTTAAAAAATGATGCCCTAGGAAAGACCAGGATCTCGTATTAACCCCATGTTAGCGCGTAAACGGAGATATACAAAAGCTGTTTTTGAATATAGGCACCCATTTTCCACAATGAAAAAAGCATTCAAAAATATCCATAGAAGTAACATTGAATATCAACTCCCTCTTTCTAGATTCTCACGCTGACGTGCAGAAGTAGGTTTACTATCGGCGTCAGGTGGACCAGCGACCGGATCTGCGTGCGTCATTTTTAGTCTCACTTCCTCCAGAAGCGAATCTGTTAAACCCATCTGATTTTGTGATACCGACATTTTACCTAATGCACTTGTGGCTTGATTCAGACTGTCTGTAGTCTTTGACAGGGTATCCACCACAGCTGTCGATGTTTTGGGCTCTTCTTTGGAACCAGTCTGCACAGATGCTTTGCTATTTTTAGAATCTGAGCTATTTTTAGACTCCTCCTTTCCACTATTGTCACCTTTTTGTCTTACTTGCTCTTCCTTTTCTTTATGTTCATCTTTTTCTGATTTTACAGTAGCTTTTGCAGAGGTGGATGTCTTAACAATCACAACAGCTTTCTTAGCAGACGGCATTTGTTGACTGTTTGCTGCATCCTTATTATTTGAGCTATTTGCAGACTCCTTTTTCTCAGAAAATCTCCGATTACTTGAGTTGTAAAGTGGTGTACTTTGTGTCGAGGCTCGCTGTACCATGGATCTTGGCGGCGACCCAACCCGCTTTAAGGCACCAGTTCCGGTTACTACTTTCGGTTTGTCGGCTGTGTTGTCCTTGACAGGAGACACACTGCGGCTCTGACGTGGGATAATGGTGTTTGGACGTGTCCCACAGTACAGTATCGTGAAGTTTTTGAGACTCTGTAATGGCATTAATGGAAGGTTCTTTTTTGTCTTGTCAAAGCACTCAACAGCCACATCTGAAACAAGAGTAAGATTATTTTTAATATCAAACCACACAAACTTTAGCCAATATAAAGTAAAGCAAAATTCAAGTCAGTTATTCATGCTTTCTGCAAACACATTTTGAAATAACTTAAATTTGTAAGCATATTTTATGAAAATTATTCAGAAGAACACATTTCTTTTTAACAAAATTAACCAATTTCATATCATACAACTCTTGACTAGTATAAGAAACAGTCAAATTATGTATCCAAAACACATTGGATAACATTGAAAGTTATTTCAGAATATTATTTAATTCTCTAAAACATATTCAAACCTAACTAACCATGCAGATTAACGCAGCTAAGCATTCCTAAACAGTTATTTTTAATATGTGTCTATGCGTGTATTTTATTAGGCCATATAAAATTATGTGTGGTTCCGTTTTCCCAATCGACAATGTTTAAAGGGCCAACCCTAAACAATTTATGCCAAAAAAAAAAAGTTATTTTTTCTATCCGTTATGTATCTTATATCAACACATATACATTTCTGTAAGCTTTATTTGGTTTTAAGAGTATTGAGCATAAAAAAGAAGAAGACAAAATCAAAATGTTTTGAGGAATAAAACATTTTCACTATCAACGTACCCTATTTTGTTTAGCATGTAATAGGAACCACACATATACTCTTATTTGGCTTTAGGTATCTGGCATTATTCTGTCTATATATGTGTTTAACTTTTTTTTTAATGTAAGCATTTTTATATTATTGCTACTATACTACATGTGTGTACAACTATTTTCCTATGCATGTATAAAAATATTCAGAATATGTTATACTAGTAATTCTCTAAAAATAAACCAACCCAAATGACTAAACAAGTTTGTCCTGCAAAATCACACCAGCAAACATTCCTATTAATTAGTTGTTTGTTTTATACATAAGTACATGCATTTATTATTTATGTGGCTGTATGTGTGAATAACTACTTGTTCATGCATGCCTTTCATAAGTTATTACATTCTATATAAGATAACTATCTCTAAAGTAGCATGTCTGGATATAAAAGTAGTAAGATGCCCCAACTAAAGTCTGGATAGAAAGGTGGTAAGATGCCCCAACTAAAGTCTAGATAGAAAGGAAGTAAGATGCCCCAACTAAAGTCTGGATAGAGAGGAAGTAAGATGCCCCAACTAAAGTCTGGATAGAAAGGTAGTAAGATGCCCCGACTAAAGTCTGGATAGAAAGGAAGTAAGATGCCCCAACTAAAGTCTGGATAGAAAGGAAGTAAGATGCCCCGACTAAAGTCTGGATAGAAAGGTAGTAAGATGCCCCCAACTAAAGTCTGGATAGAAAGGTAGTAAGATGCCCCAACTAAAGTCTGGATAGAAAGGAAGTAAGATTCCCCAACTGAAGTCTGGATAGAAAGGAAGTAAGATGCCCCAACTAAAGTCTGGATAGAAAGGAAGTAAGATGCCCCAACTAAAGTCTGGATAGAAAGGTAGTAAGATGCCCCAACTAAAGTCTGGATAGAAAGGTAGTAAGATGCCCCAACTAAAGTCTGGATAGAAAGGTAGTAAGATGCCCCAACTGAAGTCTGGATAGAAATGTAGTAAGATGCCCCAACTAAAGTCTGGATAGAACGGAAGTAAGATGCCCCAACTAAAGTCTGGATAGAAAGGATGTAAGATGTCCCAACTAATGTCTGGATAGAAATGTAGTAAGATGCCCCAACTGAAGTCTGGATAGAAAGGAAGTAAGATGCCCCAACTAAAGTCTGGATAGAAAGGGAGTAAGATGGCCCAACTAAGGTCTGGATAGAAAGGTAGTAAGATGCCCCAACTAAAATCTGTATAGAAAGGTAGTAAGATGGCCCAACTAAAGTCTGGATAGAAAGGAAGTAAGATGCCCCAACTGACATCTGGACAGAAAGGTAGTAAGATGCCCTAACTGAAGTCTGGATAGAAATGTAGTAAGATGCCCCAACTGACGTCTGGACAGAAAGGAAGTAAGGCGCCACAACTGAAGGCTGGATAGAAATGAAGTAAGATGCCCCAACTAAAGTCTGGATAGAAAGGTAGTAAGATGCCCCAACTGAAGTCTGGATAGAAAGGAAGTAAGATGCCCCAACTAAAGTCTGGATAGAAAGGAAGTAAGATGCCCCAACTAATGTCTGGATAGAAATGTAGTAAGATGCCCCAACTGAAGTCTTGATAAAAAGGAAGTAAGATGCCCCAACTAAAGTCTGGATAGAGAGGAAGTAAGATGCCCCAACTAAAGTCTGGATAGAAAGGTAGTAAGATGCCCCGACTAAAGTCTGGATAGAAAGGAAGTAAGATGCCCCAACTAAAGTCTGGATAGAAAGGAAGTAAGATGCCCCGACTAAAGTCTGGATAGAAAGGTAGTAAGATGCCCCCAACTAAAGTCTGGATAGAAAGGTAGTAAGATGCCCCAACTAAAGTCTGGATAGAAAGGAAGTAAGATGCCCCAACTGAAGTCTGGATAGAAAGGAAGTAAGATGCCCCAACTAAAGTCTGGATAGAAAGGAAGTAAGATGCCCCAACTAAAGTCTGGATAGAAAGGTAGTAAGATGCCCCAACTAAAGTCTGGACAGAAAGGTAGTAAGATGCCCCAGCTAAAGTCTGGATAGAAAGGTAGTAAGATGCCCCAACTGAAGTCTGGATAGAAATGTAGTAAGATGCCCCAACTAAAGTCTGGATAGAACGGAAGTAAGATGCCCCAACTAAAGTCTGGATAGAAAGGATGTAAGATGTCCCAACTGAAGGCTGGATAGAAATGTAGTAAGATGCCCCAACTAAAGTCTGGATAGAAAGGAAGTAAGATGCCCCAACTAAAGTCTGGATAGAAAGGGAGTAAGATGGCCCAACTAAGGTCTGGATAGAAAGGTAGTAAGATGCCCCAACTAAAATCTGTATAGAAAGGTAGTAAGATGGCCCAACTAAAGTTTGGATAGAAAGGAAGTAAGATGCCCCAACTGACATCTGGACAGAAAGGTAGTAAGATGCCCTAACTGAAGTCTGGATAGAAATGTAGTAAGATGCCCCAACTGACGTCTGGACAGAAAGGAAGTAAGGCGCCACAACTGAAGGCTGGATAGAAATGTAGTAAGATGCCCCAACTAAAGTCTGGATAGAAAGGTAGTAAGATGCCCCAACTGAAGTCTGGATAGAAAGGAAGTAAGATGCCCCAACTAAAGTCTGGATAGAAAGGAAGTAAGATGCCCCAACTAATGTCTGGATAGAAATGTAGTAAGATGCCCCAACTGAAGTCTTGATAAAAAGGAAGTAAGATGCCCCAACTAAAGTCTGGATAGAAAGGGAGTAAGATGCCCCAACTAAAGTCTGGATAGAAATGTAGTAAGTTGACCCAACTAAAGTTTGGATAGAAAGGTAGTTAGATGCCCCAACTAAAGTCTGGATAGAAAGGAAGTAAGATGCCACAAATAAAGACTGGATAGAAATGTAGTAAGATGCCCCAACTAAAGTCTGGATAGAAAAGATGCCCCAACTGACGTCTGGATAGAAATGTAATAAGATGCCCCAACTAAAGTCTGGATAGAAAAGAAATAAGATGCCTCAACTGACGTCTGGATAGATATGTAGTAAGATGTCCCAACTAAAGTCTGGATAGAAAGGAAGTAAGATGCCCCAACTAAAGTTTGGATAGAAAAGTAGTTAGATGCCCCAACTACAGTTTGGATAGAAAGGTAGTAAGATGCCCAACTAAAGTTTGGAGAGAGAGAAAGTAAGATCCTCCAACTAAAGTTCGGATAGAAAGAAAGTGAGATGCCCAGATTACATTTCGATCTACCAAATAATAATCTTTCTACAATCAAGGTGAAGAAAACATTACATTTATCTGGTGTCAAGCTTTGCATTACATATCTGATAATTAGCCTAGTACCTGCTTGTTACTATGCAATAATTGAGTATTGTTTTAGAAAATACAGCATAGACATAAATTTGAAGTTTAGAAAACTGAGCATAGGAAAGGTCAATCTGTATGTCCAGAAAGAAGCAGATCGGCGAATTTAGGAGATTTAGAAATTATGAAATAAAAACATTCGAGACTTAGGAGATTCCAAGATAAAATGAGATTTTTTTTAAATTAAAAAACGGAACTATCTCGCTTTTAAGTCTAATACAGTGCTTGCATGGCCCAGTGGATAGCTAGGTGGATTGGAAATCTGAGGACTCGGATTCAAGTCTCACCAATGGCAATGAGTTTCGTTGGTATGTTTTTGGGCAAGACGCTTTCCTTAGCCTTGTCCTTCGATGGGAACGTAAACCAGGCGGTCCTTTGTATCGGAGTCTATCCTCTGAGCACATTAACCCTTAGCCCGCTATGAATATATAATGGACTGTCCTTTCTTTAAATTTAGATCATTCCATTTATGTTATAAAGGGGTGCTTTGGAGAAATGACTGATGAGCAGCTGGTAAACCCTGATCAGCCTGCAGGCTAAGGGTTAAAGGACTATATGAATCTATTTGTTTATAAGAGTAAAATGCCTAGATTTCTATGTATCCTTCCACTCTCTATCTCTGGGGCCGCTCTAGCTAACTTATACTACATTGATGAGTATTTAAAGGAACTGGAGGTGATATAGAAGAGTGATTGGTGTCAATCTAAATACAAATAAAACCACACAAAGTATGCTTCAGATTCATATGAAATATGCACATGCATTAAATTAAGCAGCATGCTACTTTTGGTTTAACTACTGTTTGTGAACATGTTAAGTCTGCAAATCTTGACGACTAAGCTCATTTTTTTGCTAAATCATAAGTTTAAAAGCAGTTTATATTGCTAACAGTTCTACATATAATTCAAATAATGTACTTCAGTTTCAAATGGAGAATGTATAACAGACGTAAAGCATCAAATAGTATTAATGAGTATACAACTATCCAAGTCATCTAGTTATCCAAACTAAACTATTTTATTATCAATAATTAAACTGTAAGGAATATGGGGCCTGTAGTTCAGTGCATAATGTACATTGAATATGAAACTGAAACACATCATGCTTTTATTTGAATTTTGATTGACGTCTATACTTCCTCCAAATCACCTCCATAACCAGTCCCTTCAAACAACATTCAATTTAAGTCAGAAAAGCTTAAAATAAAACAAATTTTAAAAACAAATATATGTTTTCCAGTGGAAACAGTGTGAGTGTCCTATTGCGGGTTAGTTAAAAAGTATGCAGTATGGAGTAACAAGGCAGTTAAGTAAATAATATGTACTGTTCTGCATATATACAGGATACATGGCTAGTGACAATGCCCAGGGCTGTCTCTAAAACTCAGAAGCTGGCCATATTTGCCATCTGTTTTAAATTTAGAGCCGACTGTAAAACGTTTGATGATACTTCACCCAGTTTCGATATGAGAGGCCATTCATAAGAACTCATCAAGTCAAAGGAATTTATCTTTATTTTCTTTTTTGGTGACATTAATTTTGCTAATAAACTTACTAACCTGCCAAATAACAGAAAAAACTTAAAATGGGTAAACAAATGAAAATGAATTGTCAGATTTAAAGGTGATACATCAAAATCCCTTTGTTGTTCAAGGCGCTTTATAAATAAGGAGTTCATAGTATTGGTCTATGATTCAAGCGCTCACCTATGCTATTAAACAAGGAAGAAATTTATAAGTGAGAAACCAGTACCAATATAGAGCCTCGAATGGAATGGGTAGTCATCCACTTCTGAATCTGTATTGATCCCCTCAAACACTGAACCCCTTTACTGACCCTTAAATCATCGAACCCCCGTACTGACCCCTCACTCACCAAACTCCCGTACTGACCCCTCAATCACCAAACCCCTCAATCACATTAACCCTTCAAACACCAAACACTTGTACTGACCCCTCAATCATCCAATCCCTACTTTGCCATTTATATGAAGGTGCAACATTATGCTTATTTTGGAACCGTACCCCAACCAAGTTTGGATTTTGTCGCAAACAAATAAATTTAGGAAGCCAGGTTTAAATAAAGCAATATGAGATACGGGTAAATATATACATGTAAATATTATCAGAAATTTATCTTCTCAAAACCCATTCTTTAATTAGATTTATGTCAAAACCTTCTTATATCTTATTAGTTTCCTGTTTTAATTTTTGTTCATGGGGAGGGCGTGACATTCCTAGTTTGCTGGCTCGCTTGGCTTGCCCAAAACTACAGATGCCTGTTATCACAAAGCAGCCACTGGCTTCAAATGTTAGAGACAGCCCTAGCCTGAATGCTGTAAGTGTTCTCTTAAACCTAAAAATACCATGTGCATAAATACACATGTATCTTGTGATCTCGTGGGTGTTACATACATAATGTCTCGTCTACGACACCAGGGATAACCTCCTTTAGGGCCTCACAGTTGCAATGCAGGGCTGGATTTGTGTTAACTTCTATTAAATGGACCTGTCAAAAAATTAGTTCATGTTTTTACAAAACAATTTTGTCTAAATGACTATACTACTCA
Organism: Cyrtodaria siliqua; assembly: GCA_037043455.1. NCBI lineage: Eukaryota > Metazoa > Mollusca > Bivalvia > Adapedonta > Hiatellidae > Cyrtodaria > Cyrtodaria siliqua. The sequence goes on along the minus strand of JAWPHD010017117.1, from coordinate 23,715 downwards.
AACCTCAAACCCTTAACAATGCCTTAACTGTTCAAAGCTTGACTTCAAATTCTAGTAAGAATGAAACTGAATAAATGTAGATACTCATTTAGGTGCAGGGGGTGGGGGATATAAGTGTACATACTAATTAACTGTATATAATCAATCATGTGGGGGTGAGTGGATGGGGGGGGGGGGGGGGGGGGGGGGGGGGGGGATAATTGTACATATTCATTAATTGGGAGAGGATGATAATCGTACATATTCACTTATTGGGGGATAATTGTACATATTCATTAATTGGGAGAGGATGATAATCGTACATATTCACTTATTGGGAGGGGTGATAATCGTACATATTCCTTAATTGGGAGGGGGTGACAATTGTACATATTCATTAATTGGAAGAGGGTGATAATCATACATATTCATTAACTGGGAGGGGGTGATAATCGTACATAGTCATTAATTGGGAGGGGTGATAATCGTACATTTTCACTTATTGGGAGGGGTGATAATCGTACATATTCCTTAATTGGGAGGGGGTGATAATTGTACATATTCATTAATTGGAAGAGGGTGATAATCATACATATTCATTAACTGGGAGGGGGTGATAATCGTACATAGTCATTAATTGGGAGGGGTGATAATCTTACATATACAGTAATTGGGAGGGGGTGATAATGGTACATATTCCTTAATTGGGAGGGGTGATAATCTTACATATTCCTTAATTGGGAGGGGTGATAATCTTACATATTCCTTAATTGGGAGGGAGTGATAATCGTACATATTCATTAATTGGAAGGGGTGATAATCATACATATTCATTAATTGGGAGGGGGTGATAATCGTACATATTCATTAATTGGGAGGGGTGATAATCATACATATTCATTAATTGGGAGGGGTGATAATCTTACATATTCATTAATTGGGAGGGGTGATAATCGTACATATTCATTAATTGGGAGGGGTGATAATCATACATATTCATTAATTGGGAGGGGTGATAATCTTACATATTCATTAATTGGGAGGGGTGATAATCTTACATATACATTAATTGGGAGGGGGTGATAATCTTAAATATACATTAATTGGAAGAGGGTGATAATCGTACATATTCATTAATTGGGAGGGGGTGATAATCGTACATATTCATTAATTGGGAGAGGTGATAATCATACATATTCATTAATTGGGAGGGGTGATAATCTTACATATTCATTAACTGGGAGGGGGTGATAATCTTACATATACATTAATTGGGAGGGGTGATAATCTTACATATACATTAATTGGGAGGGGTGATAATGGTTCATATTCCTTAATTAGGAGGGGTGATAATCTTACATATTTATTAATTGGGAGGGGTGGTAATCTTACATATACATTAATTGGGAGGTGGTGATAATCGTACATATTCATTAATTGGGAGGGAGTGATAATCGTACATATTCATTAATTGGGAAGGGTGATAATCATACATATTCATTAATTGGGAGGGGTGATAATCATACATATTCATTAATTGGGTGGGGGTGATAATCGTACATATTCATTAATTGGGAGGGGTAATAATCGTACATATTCATTAATTGGGAGGGGGGTGATAATCATACATATTCATTAATTGGGAGGGGTGATAATCATACATATTCATTAATTGGGAGGGGGTGATAATCGTACATATTCATTAATTGGGAGGGGTGATAATCGTACATATTCATTAATGGGGAGCAGGGATAATTACACATAATCAAGCAGATGTGAGTGAGGGGAATATGTGTACACAATACATAATCATTAAAGGGATGGGGGAGTGTACGTAATAATTATGAGGTAACTTTTATTCAATCTTGTTAATTTAAATTATCTCATTTACAAGAAAACATGTGAGATCAGGTCAAGCTTTGTAAAGTCAAGGCAATGCATAAACTAAAGACAAAGTAATATAAAAGCTGTTCATTTCAATAAACATAAAACTTTAAGACTGTTTCATTGGGTTCTGCAGTTTAAACAGACCTATGAAATATGATTTTTATCAGATCATTTTACTTTTTTTTTTATAAATATAAAACAAAATATTGGCTTGTTATGGCATATTATAAAGACTTAGCAAAGATAAGCCTCGTGCCAAACACTGTTAATATGAGCAAGCCACGTCTTTACACATTGCAAATTAGAACTATCCAATTTGATATATTTTAACAGTTTCATGCAAAATTAATATCAACAGCTTTTCTATTATTTTGACACATGAATGACGATTGCTATAACAACAACTGAAAGACGTACATATAGTCTCCCTAACCACCCCAGGAATGATTTCTTTCATGGCGGAGCATTTGCGAGAAAGGCATGGGTTAACATTCATCTCTATTAACCAGGCCTGAAACAAACAGAAATCTGTATTAATTAGTATGATATGATGATGAAATGATTGTGCAGGGTTTTGCATCGTCTGGTGTCTATAATCATATAAAGCAATAAATCTTCAGGCCGTTTTGGCTGCCAACAACTTAGGTCCCATTTATAGTTTTTATATGATGTTTTAGTCCAATTTTTTACTCATTTGGCTCGTGAATATAAACTAATCCACCTGCAGGCTCTCTAAAAGTAATACAAAACATGGACAGTATAAGTGCATGCAAGGAGATAGATGCTGAACATGTTTTTGCAGCTGCAAAGTTAAACGTGATGGGTTCTGAAATAAAAAGAAAGGTGACATAGTCAATATAACCAATCAAACACAGTCAAACCTAGCAAAAGTAACATGTCAAGTAATTTCATGAAGTTTTTTTTTTTACTGATTTGCAAACATGACGTAAATTATTATAATATGCTCTGCCATTACAATTAAGGATTGCTGATTAACTAATAAACACAAATATTCCAATTGTTTTTATTTCAAAATAATTATGCGAGAAGCAAAATTAATGTGGAATATCAGGGCAGGAAAACACCACTCGTTCGCTCACCATGATGAGTGCTCACTGATGCAGAATGAGTAGAAATTCAGATAAATTCTTTAACAATTTAACGATTGAAATATTACATAGGACAAGTAACTCAGAAACAAAATTTCCTGCCCTGAATATACCATATTTTCCATAAAACCTTTGTTCTGAAAACTTAATGTTTCCCAGGCATTCATTATTTTTTTCATATTATGGCTATTCCATTAAAACATACATTGGACCCTTAATGAAGGCACTTTTGAAATTGAACACCAACCCATAAATGGAAACTTGAGTTTAAAGAACCAAATTTTGGAAAATAACGTTCATAGATGTTCACCCATAGATGTTTATTAAACTGCCTTCTTGAGGTTTCCGGTATGTTTTAATGAAATAGCCCTTATAATTAATCATTTTGCTGGTTTCTATATTTAAATAAGGTTAAACTGGTCATTTGACATGTTTTAAAGGAACACATGGTGATCTTGATTTTTAATAAAACTCACGACATCCCGTTAGTTGTTCTACATAATTTGCATTTTTCATAATATATTTAAACCTAATGTAGAAGACAAACCCAAGATTGTATTTAATTAGATCATATGCAAGACAGCATAAAGACAAATATATACTGTATAAATAAATCAAGATGATACTTTCAATGCTTGACAAACACTTCAAGATTGCCATGTGTCCCTTTAACAAGGGAATCGTATTCAAAAGTACCAATAAAGGCAAAATTATTTGAAATATAATTGTTACCTTAAAGTCTGTATCGACCATAAAGTCAAGACCAAACAAATCAAAGAATCCAACCCTGGCTTGAAGCTTGTGTTTTACACTGTTGAAACAGTGGATCATGATCTTCTGCATTTGTTTCTGAAAATAAGAATAAGTAGATATAAAAGTCGACCAGGCTTGGAATTCACCAACCATTCTTCTCACTATTCTTAGATTTGAGCTCAAGTACTAAAATTTCATTCGCAAATATCCCATGACCGTCATAGATAAACAATCGTATGAACTTGCTATTTATTAGAATGTATCATATTTATACATAGCAGCTTCTTATGAACGTTTATCATTTAAACTTACAGAAATATGTATGATTAAAATTTGCATACTTGGGCTTAAGTCTGAGAATATTCTCAAGAATGGTTGGTGAATTCAAGGCCAGGTAAAGTATCATTCAAGGACGACAGTCAACCACAAACACACACAGAAACAAAGAACAACTATAAAGATGAATAAAAGGCAAGATAAGACATCACAACACAAAAGCGTTGACAATAGGGCTACCGACTTGGAATGGTCCGTGGCAAAAAATGGCGCTGGGGTTTAAACCAGGTTCTAGGGTTCACCAAATCTCCCTATTGTCATCCCAATAAACGAGACAGTGTAAATAAAGATATCCCCGACATACACCACTAGTAATTAAGTAAGCAAATTAATGACTAAGCAAGTAAGCAAATACAGTAAAACTCGCTTAAGAGACCACCTCTGTTAAGAAAGCACCTGCTTTAAGAGACCACTGTTTCCGGTCCTGATTGTATTGTTTTAATGAGGTTCTACCTGTATCTATGCTATTTTAATAGAAAATATTTAATACTCAGTATTAACTGCACTTGTATGCAAACATCAATAATTTATGCGTATTCTATGAAAAAACATGTGTTATATCCTTTTTCTGTAATTTACCATTTATGATCAAAACAAAATATTGAACAATAAGGCTGCCTTGCCTTTTATTTCATTCAAATTTCCCAGAGATTAACTTTTTAAACAACAACTAAAACAATTATGAATGGAATTGCAAAATCTGATATTTTCCTTTTTCAATAATAGCGAGTATTACATGAGGGTTTACAATTGCCTTCTACCTTTATCATATTATACACCTATTTAGTTCCTTAGAAGTCAATGGTTAGAACTATTTATCCTTGGGAGTGACTACTGACCCGAGAAGGGTACTATTGCACCAGGCATTAAATAGTTGTTTTATTATATATCATAAAATATAACGGTTGGAGTGTGAGCCGTGTAAACAATGTATCTGCTCCCTTTGTTCATTTAAACAAGCGCGTCACTCGCACAGATCGACTATTGCACGGTCACGTGAAGCTCTGCAAAGTTTTGTTGAAATCCCCCAGAGGTTTAGGAGAACTAGTCCGGAAAAAGTTTGTGTATTAAAACCTTTAAACGGCCACAACGCTTCCAAAAATCATTCAGCCGGAACACGTCGACGATATGCATAATTAGGCTTGGTACTGATCATCTCTGCAAAGTTTCGTTGAAATCAAGCAAGGGGTTAAGTAGAACTAGTCCGGACAAAGTTTTGTATTTAAACCTTTAAAGGGCCATAACTCTGCCAAAATACAATACGTCTCCCCTCCACAAAGTGGGGAAGACATAATTAGACTTTTTACAGAGGGTAATTCAATAAGCATTTAAGTATTTATACACCTGAAGCCCTCTTAGTAGCCTACTTTCTGTAAATGAATTATACACCAAGCCGAATCCTCCATCTCAAGATGACAGATGGTGTCATGGGGAGGATCTCTGGCTACTTACTTACTGCGAATGAATTATACACCAAGCCGAATCCTCCATGATGGTGTCATGGGGAGGATCTCTGGCTACTTACTTACTGTGAATGAATTATACACCCAGCCTTCCTCCCTTTCAAGATGACAGATTGGGTCATGGGGATGATCTCTAGCTACTTACTGTGAATGAATTATGATCTCTGGTTACTTACTGCGAATGAATTATACATCTCAAAATGACAGATGGGGTTATGGGGAGAATCTTCGGTTAATTACAGTGAATGAGTTATTTGTATGGTGTTTTTACGTCATTTTCAACACATGAAGGGTTATATATTACGGTTGATTTTTTGTGGTGGAGGCAGACCACCCACTTTTCCTGGGTAGAACCAGTACCGTACACCTCCCGCCATCCGTAAGAATTGACACTTCCTCACTTACAAGTCGAGCTCCCAGTGGGATTCGAACCCGGAGCGGTGAGAGGCGAAGGTTTACAACGCAACGTCATTAACCATTCGGCCACGGCGATATGATCTCTGGCTACTTACTGTGAATGTATTATACACCCAGTCGTCCTACATCTCAAAATGACAGATGTAGTCATGTGGAGGATCTCTGGCTACTTACTGTAAATGACATATACACCCAGTCTTCCTCCATCTCAAAATGACAGATGTAGTCATGTGGAGGATCTCTGGCTACTTACTGTAAATGACATATACACCCAGTCTTCCTCCATCTCAAAATGACAGATGTAGTCATGTGGAGGATCTCTGGCTACTTACTGTAAATGACGTATACACCCAGTCTTCCTCCATCTCAAAATGACAGATGGAGTCATTTGGAGGATCTCTGGCTACTTACTGTAAATGACGTATACACCCAGTCTTCCTCCATCTCAAAATGACAGATGTAGTCATGTGGAGGATCTCTGGCTACTTACTGTAAATGACATATACACCCAGTCTTCCTCCATCTCAAAATGACAGATGTAGTCATGTGGAGGATCTCTGGCTACTTACTGTAAATGACGTATACACCCAGTCTTCCTCCATCTCAAAATGACAGATTTAGTCATGTGGAGGATCTCTGGCTACTTACTGTAAATGACGTATACACCCAGTCTTCCTCCATCTCAAAATGACAGATGGAGTCATTTGGAGGATCTCTGGTTACTTACTGTGAATAAATTATGATCTCTGGCTACTTACTGTGAATGAATTATACACCCAGTCTTCTTCTATTTCAATAGTAGTGTTTGGGCGGACCTGTGTGTTGACATAGTCATTAAACTTGTCCATACTCCATGCTGTGTCTTCCTTAAATTCCTTGTAGAGCGGGTCCTTCTTCTGAATAAACTAAAACAGGAAAAGTGTATGTTAACTCTCCAATGCTTAAAGTGAGATTCAATTATTTTTCTCATGAAAACTTTTTTTCTTTTCATTTTACATAAAATTTCCAGAAATGCTGCATTGACAAGCATGCAACACTGACATGCACTCAGCACTGACATTCATTCAGCATTGTCATACATGCGGGCATCGAAAGGAATGCAACATCGGCATACATGCAGCATTGACATACATGCAGCATTGACATACATGCAGCATTGACATACATGCAGCATTGACATACATACAACATTGACATACATTCAGCATTGACATACATACAACAATGGCATACATGCAGCATTGACATACATACAGCATTGACATACATGCAGCATTGACATACATACAATACTGACATACATTCAGCATTGACATACATACAACATTGACATACATTCAGCATTGACATACATACAACAATGGCATACATCCAGCATTGACATACATACAACATTGATATACATGCAGCATTGACATACATACAACATTGACATACATTCAGCATTGACATACATACAACAATGGCATACATGCAGCATTGACATACATACAACATTGACATACATGCAGCATTGACATACATACAACACTGACATACATTCAGCATATACATACATACAGCATTGACAAACATTCAGCATTGACATGCATACAGCATTGACATACATACAACATTGACATACATGCAGCATTGACATACATACAACACTGACATACATTCAGCATTGACATACATACATCATTGACATGCGGGCATCGACATGCATGCAACATCGGCATACATGCAGCATCGACATGTATGCAACATCGACATACATGCAGCATGGACATACATGCAGCATTGACAGTTATACAGGTTTGAAATGCTTGCAGTATTGACAGGCATGCAGTATCAATTCAACTAACAGTTATTTTAATATGTTTACAAATGAAAAGATTTTTGATAATTGTTGAACAGAACAGATTCCGTTTACAATAATAAATCTTGGTACCGAGTGTAGGAACCAGGAGTTTGCGGGTACATTTATCACACAACTTGAGGAACCAGGAGTGTGCAGGTACATTTATCACAACTTGAGGTACCAGGAGTGTGCAGGTTTATTTATCACACAACTTGAGGAACCAAGAGTGTGCAGGTACATTCATCACACAACTTGAGGAACCAGGAGAGTGCAGGTACATTTATCACACAACTTGGGGAACCAGGAATGTGAAGGTACATTTATCACACAACTTGAGGAACCAGGAGTGTGCAGGTACATTCATCACACAACTTGAGGAACCAGGAGTGTGCAGGTTACATTGATCACACAACCAGGAGTGTGCAAGTACATTTATCACACAACTTGGGGAACCAGGAATGTGAAGGTACATTTATCACACAACTTGAGGAACCAAGAGTGTGCAGGTACATTCATCACACAACTTGAGGAACCAGGAGAGTGCAGGTACATTTATCACACAACTTGGGGAACCAGGAATGTGCAGGTACATTTATCACACAACTTGAGGAACCAGGAGTGTGCAGGTACATTGATCACACAACTTGAGGAACCAGGAGTGTGCAGGTTACATTGATCACACAACCAGGAGTGTGCAAGTACATTTATCACACAACTTGAGGAACCAGGAGTGTGCAGGTACATTTATCACACAACTTGAGGAACCTGGAGTGTGCAGGTACATTGATCACACAACTTGAGGAACCAGGAGTGTGCAAGTACATTTATCACACAACTTGAGGAACCAGGAGTGTGCAGGTACATTTATCACACAACTTGAGGAACCAGGAGTGTGCAGGTACATTTATCACAACTTGAGGAACCAGGAGTGTGCAGGTACATTTATCACACAAGTGTAGAAACCAGGAGTGTGCTTGTACATTTATCACACAACTTGGGGAACCAGGAGAGTGCAGGTACATTTATCACACACCTTGAGGAACCAGGAGTGTGCAGGTACATTTATCACACAAGTGTAGAAACCAGGAGTGTGCTTGTACATTTATCACACAACTTGGGGAACCAGGAGAGTGCAGGTACATTTAACACACAAGTTGCAGTGTGGGAGTGTTATAAAACCATGATAAATTTCTCATACTGTAAACACATTATTACTGCGTGATCTTAAGTTCGTGAATCCAAGCAAAATGTAAATAACCATATTTTCTTACAAATAATATATTTCTTTGGTGTTTATTGTCGAGTTTTGTAACGCTTATTAATTGACTGATGTTTATCGAATATAATTACCAGTACAGTAAACAGAAAATAAAATTAGTATTTCTGAAATGTAGATGCCACACTTTGTACTTAATCAGTAGCCTCGATTCAACATATTTATTAAAATTAATAATTCTGAAAAAGTATTTTACATGTATAGACATAATGCATAATTTCTACTTTAAATCAAATCAGTGTAAACTAATAAATGTAAGTAGTAAACCATTTTTTACTAGAATAAAACGTTTTTGCTAGTACAGGTATGTATACCTACCGATCATGTGATAATTTAATCTACTTAATTTCGGATGGCTGAGCTTTCGGATACGCTTTCAAGTTGATTACTCATGAGTTCTTAAATTAGCGATAACAGTGGATTCGCGACAATTAGCGAAAATAAAACCCTCGCGAATAATACCAGATCTACAGTAGCAGTGTAATAAATATGCAAATGAAGACCGATTATTGTTCAATCTCTTCTGTTCAGCTTGATGTGCATCGGAATTGCGGACGGAAAAGACGAGTCAATATTTGACGTCATCATACAAAATACAACGTCATCAAATGATCATGTTACATGTAGGCAGCTACAATAACAGATGTTCCTCACGAGGCTTTTTTTGAGTCATGTGATAAATAGAATCTCACATTTGGGCCTATTTAATATTAAATTTATTAAACTCGTTGGAAAATAATTCTGTGATAAATGTACCTGCACACTCCTGGTTCCTCAAGTTGTGTGATAAATGAACCTGCACACAACTTGAGGAACCAGGAGTGTGCAGGTACATTTTTCACACAACTTGAGGAACCTGGAGTGTGCAGGTACATTGATCACACAACTTGAGGAACCAGGAGTGTGCAAGTACATTTATCACACAACTTGAGGAACCAGGTGTGTGCAGGTACATTTATCACACAACTTGAGGAACCAGGAGTGTGCAGGTACATTTATCACAACTTGAGGAACCAGGAGTGTGCAGGTACATTTATCACACAAGTGTAGAAACCAGGAGTGTGCTTGTACATTTATCACACAACTTGGGGAACCAGGAGAGTGCAGGTACATTTATCACACACCTTGAGGAACCAGGAGTGTGCAGGTACATTTAACACACAAGTTGCAGTGTGGGAGTGTTATAAAACCATGATAAATTTCTCATACTGTAAACACATTATTACTGCGTGATCTTAAGATCGTGAATCCAAGCAAAATGTTCCTCACGAGGCTTTTTTTGAGTTATGTGATAAATAGAATCTCACATTTGGGCCTATTTAATATTAAATTTATTAAACTCGCTGGATAAAGGTATATGAGTTTACTTTTATCCGATTTGTTCTAATAATTCCAATGTTAAACTAGCATTCATGTTAGATACTTTGAGACTGCTATGCCATTGTGATGCAGTACAGAATGGGTGTACCAATTCTACTGATTCGTCATACCTGATTGGTCAGATGGATCCCAAGGTTCATGTCTTCCGTATCGTACTTGAGGCATGACAACCTGACATAACCCTTGTGGTAGAGAATGAGAAACGGCACCGTAGACGCCACCAACATGTACGCTCTGACATCAAACTTACGTCCATCTAGCAACAGAGGCTGGGTTATGTATCTATAATGTAAGAAGAAATATTAAGTTTAAAATGTATATAGCGGTAACGTACTTTCATCGTACGTATAAATCCATTACGTGGTCCAGCCTTAATTCCATTAAGCGATGTGAAAGTTTATATTAGCAGGATTTTATAACATCTATTTAGACAATAAAACATGTTTAAAAAAAAAATTACTGAAAAAATGTGATAACCTGTTTAAAATTGTCTATTACATGTTTTAATAAAAATGATAATAGAAAACAATTATAAACCTGGTAGCGTATGGAAATTATTCAAAGAAATAGGAGTCAATAAAAGAAATAGCAACTCAAATATTCCTTCACTTAAAATTGATGAAAATGAGATCAATGAATGCAGCAAAATTGCAAATGAATTTGATAGGTTCTTCGTTTCAGTAGCTTCAAACATAAAAGAACCTGTTGTAAGGTCAGAATTTGAAAAACTTAAAAATCTTTCTGTGATAGCAGGGTTCCTGAAGAAACCTTATTTAAAATTCCAGAAATTGCAAGGGAGAAAGTTGAAAAATTCTTAAAAAATATGGATATATCTAAGGCCACTGGATGTGATCTTATTGGCCCGCGATTAATAAAAATTGCTGCACCTCATATTACAGATAGTATTACTTATATATGTAATCAAAGTACAAAGACTGCAGTATTTCCAGATAAATGGAAAGAAGGTAAAGTAGCCCCTCTTCATAAAAGTGGGTCAAAAGATGATGTTAATAACTATAGGCCTATCTCAGTCCTTCCTATTCTCTCAAAAGTTTTAGAAAAACATGTACACGACTCTTTAATGGAATTTCTTATTAGGTACAAATTACTTCACAAAACTCAGTCTGGCTTTAGGCCTAACCATTCATGTGAGACTGCCTTATTAGGAATGAAAAGCAAATGGCTTGAAGCAATTAATAATGGTCTTTTAATTGGAGTAGTTATGATTGACTTTAAAAAGGCATTTGACCTTGTAGACCATAACATTCTTTTAAAAAAGCTGAAACTCTACAAACTGTCAGATGATACTATATCATGGTTTTCCACATTACTCAATCGAAAACAAAGAGTATCGGTCAACAATACTATGTCTGAAGATGAAATTATTACAAATGGAGTTCCACAAGGCTCAATCCTGGGCCCTCTACTTTTTTTATTGTTCATAAATGATCTACCGCTTTATACTGATCAAATAAATACTGATCTGTATGCAGATGATACTACCCTTTTTGATATTGGAGTTTCACGCTCTACAATTGAGAGTAACTTACAAATAGCATTAGACAATTTAGCAAATTGGTGCAAATGCAATGGTATGCTAATAAATACTTCAAAGACAAAAGTAATGCTTATAACTACTCACCAAAAGAGAGCTTGTATGAATACTGACAACTTATATTTGAATTTAAACAATGATAGTCTGAATACAATAGCTAAAGACAAAATACTTGGTGTTTTTATCGACAATAACTTGACATGGACTTCTCATACAGATAAAATCTGCAAAAAAAATGACATCCAATTTATGGCTATTGTCGCGAATAAAGGAATATCTTTCTGTTGAGCATGTTGAGCATAGAACTCAATTTTATAAGACTTACATTCAACCCCATATAGATTATTGTAATATTGTATGGGGAGGTGCATCACAAATACACCTGGATAGAATTTACCGTCTACAAAAACGCGCATGTAAGATAATATTGGACTATAATGTTGAGAATGTAGTAGAAAGCATGCAAGAATTAAAAATATTAACAGTATTTGACCGATTATATCTGCGAAAAGCAAAGTTTATGTTTAAAGTATACAGATCTGAAACCCCTCAGTATGTAAATGAAATGTTCAGACGTCGAACAGCAAATGAAAAATTACCTGTTTTGAGATCAGAAACAGCCCATAATTTTATCCCCCCACAACCAAAGAAACAAATATTCAAGCAAAGTGTTACATATTCTGGACCAATCATTTGGAATAGCTTGCCAGACAACTTAAAAAGTTTGAAAACAGTTGATTCTTTTCATTGTAACTTCGTAAAATGGATAAAACAAACATCATAAAGTTATTAATGTTTTACTAAAAAACATCTAGACTGATATTAAAGATTGCGAATAATATATCTAAATCTGAAATTATTTGAGTTTGGAATATTTAATTTTCGGTTTGAACATTTTGTTAATAGAATACTAGAGAATATAGGGGAGTTAGATATGTACATCAGACAGTATGATTGTATGTAAGTACGTTGGAAAGTGTTAGCGTTTTGCTTTGTTTGCTTGTTTGTTTTTTGTTATTATTGTTTTTCAAATAATATCCTTTTCTTTTCTTTTTTCTTTTTTTTGTTTGTCTATGTTTTCAGGTATCTACATATATGTTATGTCATCAATTTTTTGTGTGCATGTTTTATGTTTCTTAATTATTATTTTTATTATTATTATTATTTGTGAGTTTGAGTATTTTGAAATCTAATGTATGAGCAGGCCTGTGGACAGAAGCTGAATGGGAGGTGGCTGCATATACAAGGGTGTGTGAGGCTGGCTGCTGATATCTTATTCTCTTATTCATTATGTGGAGTGCGTGGTCCAGTGGTAGAGCGCCGAACTCCTGATCGAGAGATCGTGGGTTCGATCCTCCGTCGCGGCCACGTTATTTATCCTTGAGCAAGATAATTAATCCACATTGCTTAGTACTGGTTCTACCCAGGAAGCCATCGAGAGTGATTAATCTAAGTTGCAAGAACTTGTTTCGCAATCGATGTAAAATAAATATGTTTAGAACATATTCATTATGTTTAACCAGTTTGCAAATAAGTATTGTAAATGTGTAAATAATAGAGGGCCACATGGAAGATTAGTTTTGTAACTAAATGTGTATTACCCTCGGTAAATAAAGTCTATTATTATTATTATTATTATTATTATTATTATTATTAAAATATGCAAACTTTTTAAGCCAAAATTAAGGTTTTGTTTCATACCCCAGCCAACCCCAATTTTGCTTCTTGGAGAAGGGGTTGGATGGGGTATGAAAGTTGATACTCGGACCATGGACGTAATGCTTAGTATTTTCGAATTTGATAAATATCATCCTTTATAAAAACAAGAGGCCCAAGAGGGCCTGTGGATGCTCTACTGGCTCAAGATAAAGTTTATGTATAAGGGACCATAAGTCTTTCAAAAATCATTCAACCAGAACATGGCAATGATAGGTGCTTAGTACTGATCATCCTCGCCAAGATTCGCTGAAATCTGAAGAGACTAATCTGGACAAAGTTTGTGTATTAAAACATTTAAAGGGTCACAACTCTGCCAAAAATCATTCAACCGAAATATGGCAATGATATGCACAACTAGGCTTGATACTGATCATCCTTGTCAAGTTTCGTCTGTATCCAGCCAGGGGTTCAGGAGAACTAGACCAGAAAAAAATTGTGGTATCAAAATCCTTTAAAGGGCCATAACTCTGCCAAATATCTGTAAACCGGAACGTGACGATGACATGCACAACCAGGCTTGGTGCTGATCATCCCTGCAAAGTTTCATTGAAATCTGGCGAGGGGTTCAGGAGAATTAGATCTAACTGTATTAAAACCTTTAAAGGGCCATAACTCCGCCAAAAATCATTAAACCAGAACACGGCGATGATTTGCACAACTAGACGTAGAATTGATCATCCCTAAAACGTTTCGTTTAAGCCGGCCAGGGGTTCAAGAGAACTAGTCGGAACAAAATTTGTGTATTAAAACCTTTAAAGGGCTATAACTCCGCCAGAATCATTCAACTGGAACACGGTGACTATGTACAACTAGGCTTGGTACTGATCATCCCTGCAAAGTTTCAATGAAATCCGGCCAAACGAAGGCGCTTTCGTCTTAATGAGACCAAGATATAGCATATTTCAGAAAATCAAGGGCCATGACTCCGATGTAAATGGTCCAATCTGGATGTTTTTCGAACTTGTTCAAGCTTTCATTGATATTAACAATCTGGTAAAGATTCTTAAAGATTGAATGAAAGATGAAGGCCTTATCGTCTTAACGAGGCAAAATATAGGATTTTTAACTAAATCAAGGGCCATAACTCATCTGTTACTGGTCCGATCTGGCTGTTTTTCGAAATTGTCTCAGCTGTCATTGATATAAACAATCAAGTAAAGTTTTGTAAAGATCAGATGAAAGATGATCAGATGAAAGATGAAGGCCCTATCGAATTAACGAGGCAAAATATAGCATTTTTAACTAAATCAAGGGCCATAACTCCGCTGTTACTGGTCCGATCTGGCTGATCTTCGAAATGTCCGAGCTTTCATTTATATAAACAATCTGGTAAAGTTTGGTAAAGATTGAATAAAGATAAAGGCCCTATCGTCTTAACGAGGTAAAATATAGCATTTTTAACTAAATCAAGGGCCACAACTCCACTGTTAATAGTCCGATCCAGCTAGTTTTCGAACTTGTCCTAGCTCTCATTTAAATAAACAATCTGGTAAAGTTTGGTAAAGATTGGATGAAAGATGAAGGCCCTATCATCTTAATGAGGCAAAATATAGCAATTTCAACTAAATCAAGGGCAATAACTCCGCTGTTGATGGTCCAATCTAGCTGGTTTTCGAACTTGTCTGAGCTTTCATTGATATTAACAATCTGTGCAAGTTTTGTAAAGTTCAAATAATAAATGAAGGTGCTAGAGTGTTCACAAGGCTTAATATGGCATTTTTCAGCAAAACAAGGGCCATAACTCCGGTGAAATTATATCGATCTTGCCGGTTTTCAAACTTGTCCGAGCTTTCATTGATATAAAGACACTGGCAAAGTTAAGTAAAGGTCCGATTAATATTGAAGGCGTTAGAGTGTTCACAAGGCAGAAAATAGCATTTCTCAGAAAAAAACAAGGGCCATAACTCCGGTGTTACTGATCCGATTTAGCTGGTTTTCGAACTCTTTGTTGTTATTAGTCGACTGTTATTTGATATTATTCAAACAAAAAGAACTTACAGAGTAAAGTTAAGTTCACTTCATTGTTAAAAATGGCAACATCTGATTACAAGCTCGCGCACGCGCTGTTAATAGGGGCCCTCAAAAGGGTAATCAATAAGCGTTGACTGACAGCGGTACAGAAGTAGTAGCCGAATTGCTAAACAAACGGTTATATTTATGATCATTAACCCTATTGGACGCCCCATTCCATAAGAAAGACAACTCATCCCATTTATGACCTAAATATATTAACAACAGTTGTCTCCATTACGCAAATTGAAAATGTCCGCTACTGCAGGATAATCATATTTGACCGACCGATATTTTATTGCAGTATTGTATTTTTGCAATATTGTTTATGCCTATATGTTATATAAACAGGGTTATATATATATAAATTAAGAGTTTTTATTTATTATCGTCTGCTGCTGTTCGTCATGGGGAAACATTGTTTAAATATTGGAGAGCAATTAAAAACACATAACTGCGCATGCGTAGTTAGCGCGAGACTTCCCCACGCGCATATTTGCGGGGAAATGAGTGCTGGAAAGAAAATCATTTATATTTCGGTACATATTTACTTTTTTGTATACGACGATTCTTCTTCTGATGAAAAGTTTATCATTTTATTAAATTAAATAGATATGTTCTATTGAAGAGCTATGAAAGTCCTTTTATATCGGAAATTTGGATACTACTGCTGTTCGGATACTACTTTCATACCAGTATAGAATATATTGTTGTGATTTACACTTCAAAATACAAGAAAACAACTCTCTATATATTACTTTACACCCTTCAAATCTTAAATCTACCATAATTGCATGCAGTTTATGTGTTTTATAGGTGTATCGGTATATTTCATTTTATTGTACTCAAAATTGATAAGGTGATCTTTTTATATTGCCTTGTGTACACAGGTGTTTTGGCAGGCTTAAGAGTCAATAAGCAGATTTCTTGGGTTGATTTTTTTATATGTAAACAACTGTCAAGTGTTTGTTACTTCTCTTCCATATCTATTTCCCCTTTTTTATTTCTAAATAGTTTTATCCACACATGGTTATAAATGAATTTGTGATTTTTGTTTGCTTTTTTAAAATTATATTTATGCCTCCTAGTAATCGCACTGTCTGTCCGTTCGTCTGTACACTCGTCTCCGCTTCATAACTCTGACAATAATGGATGGATTTTCAAATAACCTCGCACAATTGCTCACCACAACAAGACGACGTGTCGCGCAAAAAAACCAGGTCCGTGGCTCCAAAGTCAAGGTCACACTTAGAGGTCAAAGGTCAAAATCCGTTCTTCTGGACACTCGTGTCCGCTTCATAACTCTGAAAATAATGGATGGATTTTCAAATAACTTCGCACAATTGCTCAACACAACAAGACGACGTGTCGCGCACAAAAACCAGGTCCGTGGCTCCAAAGTCAAGGTCACACTTAGAGGTCAAAGGTCAAAATCCGTTCGTCTGTACACTCGTGTCCGCTTCATAACTCCGACAATAATCGATGGATTTTCAAATAACTTCGCACAATTGCTCACCACAACAAGACGACATGTCGTGCACACAATCCAGGTCCGTGGCTCCAAGGTCAAGGTCACACTTAGAGATCAAAGGTCAAAATCCGTACGTCTGTACACTCGTGTCCGCTTCATAACTCTGACAATAATGGATGGATTTTCAAATAACTTCTGACAATTGCTCACCACAACAAGACGACGTGTAGCGCACAAAATCCAGGTCCGTGGCTCCAAGGTCAAGGTCACACTTAGAGATCAAAGTTCAAAATCCGTTCGTCTATACAATCGTCTCCGCTTCATAACTAGGACAATAATCAACAGATTTTCAAATAACTTCGGACAATTGCTCACCACAACAAGACTTTGTGTTGCGAAAAAAATAAATAAAAGAAATTTTAATTATTTTTTTTTATTATTATTTTTTTTTAATTATTATTTTTTAATTTTTATTGTTTGCTTGATTGATTTTATTTTTTTAAATTATTTTTAAATATATCCGTTGGTTTCATATTGCTCCAAGGTCAAGGTCACACTTACAGGTCACTTCGGGGCATTTGTCACTTACTGTGACATTTTTTGTTCATTCATATTTTTCAGGCCTAACATGACCTATATATTTGTTGGGTGCTGTGAAAAACATTACTTCATATGATCTGTTTAAGTGTCACGTTAAAATATTTTATTCATAAAAACTTCATATGATCCATTACTTGACACATGCAGTAAAACACCTTCCAACTAGCCAACTACCGGTATGCTCACCTCTGTACGATCCTGTTCTGTATAGGCCGACCTGGTTTCTGATGCGTCTGCTTCTTCTGCTCCATCTCCTCCAGCACCTGGTTGATGGCCTCCCGAGACCGTATCAAGAATATGCCCTTGCCCTGGTTCATACCAACAGGCTTACATATCCACATCTCACCCTCTGGCAGAATAAAGACAATATTTGTGAGTATGTGATTTCAACTGTTTGAGAAGCCAAAACACTAAAATTTAGTTTTAAGATAAAATCAAAAGATTTAGTAGTCAATTTGGCTACTTTGTCTATTGCCTATTGCTATATATACAATTTACACAGAAATAATTAACTGGAATTTAAGTAATTGAATGTGGTTGAAACAATTCAACAGAATAATCCTACCTTTATACACATCTAGGAACAGTTCCCTGTCTGATTTCTCATCCAGCTTGTACGTCTCAGGATGGAAGTCGGCCATTTTAAGTCGTGGTAGCCTCCCTTTAGTGCTGAGCGTAACTCTCTCATACTCCTTTAGACTGTTGAGCAAACCTAGCTTGTTGGTAAGCAGGTGTGAGTTGGGAAGGTGGTTCACTAACTGCTCACCTGAAATGGCAAGTAATTGGTTACTTGGTTCACTAACTGCTCACCTGAAATGGCAAGTAATTGGTTACTTGGTTCACTAACTGTTCACCTGAAATGGCAAGTAATTGGTTACTTGGTTCACTATCTGCTCACCTGAAATGGCAAGTAATTGGTTACTTGGTTCACTAACTGTTCAGCTGAAATGGCCAGTAATTGGTTGCATGCATGGTTCACATGGCAAGTAATTGGTTAGGTATTTAAATATGTACATTCACTTGATACTGTCTGTTCAAAAAAGTGTCTTATTTTGGAAATAAACTTCGCTTTTTAATGAGGCAATGCTACAGTGCATGCATCTAATGTGTCTCAATAGAATTTTTTTATCATCATCATTCTCCCAAAGAACATTATTTTTTTAATTTGGTAGTAAAATTTGACAGAAACATAATGCAAATATAACATCTGAATCACATTTTTTCGGCTTTTATGTGGTTTTAAATGTTTTAATCCATTAAGCATGATTTTGACGTTCATGCAGTTTTAAATGCCAGCAGTGAATGGCAGATTCTGTGAAGTGTGTCACTAGACTGATAATAATGTGCTCATGGAATCTGCCATTCACTACCAGCATTTAAAACCGCATAAATGCCAAAAACATGCAAATCAATTATTAACTGGTTTCAATAACTGAAACTGGGTGGTGACATTATTAGTTATTGGGTTTGTTACTGACCTCCTACAGAAATATGTGGGGTCAGGAAGATTTATAGGGGGCGAGGTGATAGCCGAATCCCCCTATACATCTGACTGACCCCACATATTTCTGTAGGGGGTCAGTAACAAACCCAATAACTGATTTATTGCATCGAGCACCTTTTTAAGGCAAAAGCCGATATTTAACCCATTTAATGGAACGTCAACGTCATTGAGAAGTTCGCGCAAATTGACGTCATGACGTTGACGTCATGACCGGTTCAGTTTAAACACATTATTAAATTTACTTATTTTGTTTGTTACTAATGCCTTAAAGAACTATTTGCAAATGATTTAAACTCTGAATCGGAATTGTAGTCCATATTGTTTTAGTGATCCTCTATGAAATCTACTGACCCACTATAGAATAATAGAGGGTCACCATGTGACTGCTCTAATCCAATGAAATTCCTAGGATTTTGTGCGAGGTGCAATAAAATAAAATAAATGGTTCATTATCTTTTCACATAATAAGGCTTATTCATTTATGAACTTATCAACTGGTTCACTCACTGTTCACAAGAGATTTGCATAAAAATTGAATGAAAAAGA
Organism: Cyrtodaria siliqua; assembly: GCA_037043455.1. Classification (NCBI taxonomy): domain Eukaryota; kingdom Metazoa; phylum Mollusca; class Bivalvia; order Adapedonta; family Hiatellidae; genus Cyrtodaria; species Cyrtodaria siliqua. The sequence continues at coordinate 3,867 of JAWPHD010017117.1, read as the reverse complement.
GTTGTTGTTTACCATATAGGATCACAAAACAACAACGTTGCACTATACTATATTGTAGCTTTATATGCACATGTGTTTATCAGTTGTGCTTATCAATAAATAGTTAAAGGGAATGTAGCGACACAGCCATCTTTATTACTGAGGGTTTAAGAATTATAAAAAACGGCTGATAAACAAAGAAGATATGATCACTTGAAGGTTCTGTTCAAACTGATACAATTGAGGGCTATGACATCACAGTTCTAAATGACCATATATGGAATACTTATAAATATGAAACATTACTGAGTTATTGGAAAACACTGTATGATATGTATAATTAATGGTAATAATGCTTTATATGACCATTAAAGGATTTTGCATTCATTTGCAGTGATTTTCTTTGCTTCAAATGATATTTATCAATATTCAATATATGGTAACATCATAGTTCTCAAAATGGCAGCTCCCATATCCATTTAAGAACCTTTAAATGGTCATATCTTTTTTGTTTATCATCCAATTTGGATAATTCTTTCATCTTTTTCTAAATTTTTCAGAACTCTCAATAATAGAGCTTGATTGGCAACATTCCCTTCAAAGGAACAAACTTGGTGAAATAATTAGCAAAATATATGACAAGAGAGATGATTTTAATTTGGATATTGTTAATTTATTTATGATCCCAAGTTAGATGGACCCTATGACGACATCTACCTAAAGCCCAAAAGGACGGTGACATTTGATGTTTGTCTGTAATCTTGTCTTGTCGTGCCCTCAATGGTTTGTTCTCTTGTTGCTCTGGCTTCTGCCAAGTCATCGAGTACCTTCTTTGTGGCTTTCTAGGCTATTGTTTTTTTTGTAATTATATATACACGAGCATCTTTGTGTTTTACTTAAATTCGGCCTTGTTGGTTAGAGAATAGTTCATGGCGCGGATTTCTTTATTTACACTGTCCCATTTTATTGGGATGACAGTAGGGTAAGTGTGAGGTTTGGTGCACCTAGAACCTGGTTTAAACCCCACAGCGGCCTTTTTTGCCACTGACTGTTCCAAGGCGGTAGCCTTATTGTCAGCCCTTTTGTGTTTGTGATTTCTTTTTTGGCCTTTTATTCATCTTTAAAGTTGTTCTTTGTTTCTCTGTGTGTTTGTGGTTGACGTCATCCTTGAAACTACTGTACCTGTTCGATTTTTATATCTACTTTTGGTTATTTTTACTTGGTTAATATTAGAAATATATATAAATTAGAATAATTACATAACATGATGTCTTAATATTTAAAACACACAGATATTATTAAAGACCCTATTTGGCTCTGTTTAGAGCTGTATTATTATCTTATGCAGTTGAAATACAAACCTTCTCGAAAAGAGCCATAGTTGATTTTACTTTTACATTCCACCCACTTTAATTTGAATCTGTCGTCATACTTGTCCGTGGTTCGTTTCCATCCCAGGTTTGTCAGTGGTGCTTGTACCCTGTAATAGACAAAAGATCATGTACAGGCGTTCACGATTGAGCATGGAATTACGTTCATACTGACACAATGTCATCGTGTGCTCAACTCCGCCCCTTCCTCGCTGGCTGAATGTAAACACGAGTGTGAAAATATATCTTGATTTGAATCCGGCAGAGATGTGCTTTAGGCATATAAACCAGCCAGCATTACAATAGAATTGCTCGAGAGATATACCTTGAATATGCTATTTTGAAAGTAGTAAGTTCCATCACTGCTGGGGAAGCCCTAAGTTATTTTCACAATCCACAGCATCTATATAATAGCGAAAAGGTGAATTGTACTCAGTGTTATGTTATGATATCGATTTTTGTCACGTGGGACTTGTAGGCGGGTGGGAGGTGTCAACTGGTTTCAATTCACTGAGTACTTTCATTTTATTGGATGGCATCATCAGTTTTTATATGTCTGACGCGTCAAACATCCATTGACGCAATCGATGTAATTCCATGCTCAATCGGGAACGACTGTAACTAAACATGCTTTAAGATTCATATGTAAGTGAAGTTCATGATGTGGGATGAAAAAACAAACAAATAAAATGCTTTAAATGTGACTGAAATACACGCCTTATTTCTCTTAATACCTGGACGAACTTGTGCATTTCACTCTTCATATATTAAATTTACACCTACCTCCCTTCAAAAGTAAATGAACCGACAACCCTGAAGTGGACAAAAGGTCTTGCAACTAAACATAGAAAAACTGCCAATTAAATTAACTTACTAAAAAAACTCAAGCTAACCCTGAACATCACCTGACGATATTTGGACTTGACAAGAACCTTTCCAGGCAGTTCCCGCACATTCATTCATCAACCATGTTCTTAATAAACACAAGATACCGTAATAAGATTTAGTACCATATCAGCACTTAATTTCTTTTGATGACAATGTATTTTATCAAGTTTCCTCAAGACTGTTAATAAACTAGGACTGATTTCCGGCTAAAGCAAATTGTATCATAACTACCAAGATGTAAGGCATTTTATTTAAAAAATATGCAAAAATGGGCTTCCTTTTTTTTTACACCTAATACATTTGCTTGTTTTACACACCCACTGATAGGCATTTTTTTATTTTCCAAATGGGCAGTTTAAAGTGTTTCATTTTTTATTTTCATCATTTATGGCACACAATTTATATGGCCTATTTATGTGTCAACATGCTGTAAAACAGCATTCATTCTTTAAAAAATGCTTTGAGATTCACATATGCAATGAAGTTCAGGAATAAGATGAAAAACCAGAACAAATCAAATGTTTTATATTTACTATCAACATGTGATATCAAATTAAATAGAGTACAAAGGGACCGCTCTTATTATGGTTAAAATTGTCAATATCTTTCCTGACTGTTTCCTTATAGAATTACTGTACGGCGATCTTTTACTGTGACACCGGTATTGGCTAAACCTAAACCCAACTGTATACTGAGTACCGGTATATCACTGTCATCACTCTGTATCTGTATGATACACATTTCCATTGAACTTGACGATTACAACACGAGTTGGTTGCGTATGAATTAAATAAAAACAAAAGATAAACTAAATAGTAAGTTGAAAGAAAGGAGATAAATAAAAGCAGTAATTTGTATTGATGATGATAGTGCTTTAAGGTTTACATCATAGACCATACCGTTGTCATAGTAAAAAAACTTCCATAATCCAAATCCATTAGCGGTAAAGACTGAAAATGCGTTTTCAGGAACTTTTGGATTTTTTGAAGAAGGTAAGGTTTCTTAAAACAGGTGGGGGCACTTCTATTAGGGAAGGCGCTACTAATAGGAGAAAATTAATATGGTAATTCTCACTACTCAAAATTACAATGTCCCCACTCGTACAAGGGGTACTGTTGCGATGCTCTGGCAAATGAGAATGACCAATTAAAACAGACAAAGAACTTAGTCTAACAAACTTTCAAATAAAAAAAAGAAGATAATCTGACCTGAATTACTACAGATATTGTGTTAAACAAGCTGACATTCACATTAATTTGTAATAATTAAGGGGCATAACTCTGTGACATATACATGTATCAGGGCCTCCTCTGGCCAATTTTTTTCTTGCGCCACCACTTGCGCCAAATGAAAAAGTTGGAGCCAAATTGGAGGAATTGGAGCCATTTGGCTCTAATGTCCCAAGCCATATTTCTTCTAGAGTTTTGTTGTATAAATGTATTTTAAATGTGAAAATAAGAGATTTGGTTTATATCTGGTACACAAAGGAATGGAATGAATGAAACCAAACAATATTAATAAACATTATTTATATATGTATATATGTTTTCGAAGCCCCAATATCTGGAAAGTTTCTACATCGCATGTTTGCTTAAATCAACTAGTTGAACCTAATGACAGCAGGAATCAT
>JAWPHD010017116.1:0-46278 GCA_037043455.1 Cyrtodaria siliqua | reverse complement strand
CTATCGAGCTTCGGTTTGAAATGTTTACATATGCGTTTCGATTGAGGAGACCTAAGTACGTATTATTGTTGTAGTAAAATAGTCCCGATTAAAACTAATTGTTTTCATACATTATTTCAAATCTTGCAACATCTAATTTGCAGATATTCTGAAAATTATATTTACACAAGAATTAAATAAGTTTCAGGCAAATATATTCCAATTAAACAGGTTTTACCAAAATCTTGTAATTTAGTAGTTAGCAGAGATATATGTGAGTGCAAGGAACGCTAACTCTGCGTGGAGATTGGCTAATTGGAGGATACACCGAGCCGACACAGCTTCCATATTGTGATAGTATGACATATATAGTTGACATATATCTACACGTCAGCACAAGCCTACTTACCTGGCTGCACTAATTGCGACTCGTGAGGCGTACGGTTTGACACACATTAGCCTAGAAGAGTGTAATAACAACACGTGGACAAAACGCGTTACATTAGAAAACTGCGGTTCAAAAAATAAATCAACAGCTAGACTACGAAACAAATATATTATCGCTGAAGACATTAGACTAAACTAGTGCAATACGAAAATGAATCAATCTGTGTAACTGAACACGACAGACCAACTTAGTGAAATACAGAAATAAATAAATCAGTGTAGCTGAACACAATAGCCTAAAATAGTGCAATACGAAAATGAATCAAGCAGTGTAACTGAACACACTAGACTAAACCAGTGCAATAAGAAAATGAGTCAATCAGTGTAGCTGAACAAAATAGACTAAATATAGTGCAGTACGGAAATGAATCAATCAGTGTAGCTGAACACACTAGACTAAACCAGTGCAATAAGAAAATGAATCAATCAGTGTAGCTGAACACAATAGACTAAAATAGAGCAATACGAAAATAAATCAATCAGTGTAGCTGAACACAATAGACTAAAATAGTGCAATACGGAAATGAATCAATCAGTGTAGCTGAACACATAATAATTAAATAGTGCAATACGAAAATGAATCAATCAGTGTAGCTGAACACAATAGACTAAAATAGTGCAATACCAGAATGAATCAATCAGTGTAGCTGAACACTTAATAATTAAACAGTGCAATATGAAAATGAATCAATCAGGGTAACTGAACATATTAGACTAAAATAGTGCAATACGGAAATAAATCAATCAGTGTAGCTGAACACAATAGATTTAAATAGTGCAATACGAAAATGAATCAATCAGTGTAACTGAACACATAAGACTAAATAATTGCAATACAAAATGAATCAGTCAGTGTAGCTGAACAAAATAGACTAAATATAGTGCAATACGGAAATGAATCAATCAGTGTAGCTGAACACATAATAATTAAATTGTGCAATACGAAAATGAATCAATCAGTGTAACTGAACACATAAGACTAAAATAGTGCAATACGGAAATGAATCAATCAGTTAGCTGAACACAAAAGACTAAAATAACGCAATTCGAAAATGATTCAATCAGTGTTGCTGAACACATAATAATTAAATATTGCAATACGAAAATGAATCCATCAGTTAGCTGAACACAATAGACTAAAATAGTGCAATACGGACATGAATCAATCAGTGTAGCTGAACACATAATAATTAAATTGTGCAATACGAAAATGAATCAATCAGTGTAACTGAACACATAAGACTAAAAAAGTGCAATACGGAAATGAATCAATCAGTGTAGCTGAACACAAAAGATTAAAATAGTGCATACGAAAATGAATCAATCAGTGTAGCTGAACACAATAGACTAAAATAGTGCATACGAAAATGAATCAATCAGTGTAGCTGAACACATAATACTAAAATAGTGCAATACGGAAATGAATCAATCAGTGTAGCTGAACATATACGACTAAACTAGTGCAATACGAAAATGAATCAATCAGTGTAGCTGAACACATAAGTCTAAATGATTTCGGTGCGAAAACAAAACTGTGTATCAACATTAGAATAAGCGAGTGTGGACCGAACAAGAATGACTGTGTGACTGTGTGAAACTGAACGAATTCGACTAAAGAGTGCGGAGCGAAAATAATATTGTTACAACACACATTAACGAGTTGGGGACGGAAATAATATTGTGTCACGGAACACAGATTAAACGAGTGCGGGGCGAAAAAGATGTATACATGTATAAAACACACTACACTAAAATCCGCGATAGGGACTTGAAATGAAATGCGAAACTAAACACATTATACTATAGCCGTCTGCACGAACGGGAATCTAAACTATGACCTTAATTAATTTCATAAGTATACAGCGCGAATATTATCAAAGACAAACATGTTGACAATTTAAAGGGACACATACCAATCTTGAGTTTTATATCAGGCATTACAATTAGTACAGCGATTTATTATTTCTGTTTCATTTTGACTTTAAAACTGCTTGCATATAATTAAATAAAAAAATGAGAATTCTGTTTCTTTCATTATTCTACACATTTTTTAAATATATTATTGGTGCAGTATTATCAAAAGTCAATAATATGTAAAAACAATTTGCTTTGAACTAGTCTAACAATTAATATTAATGATTGAACGAATGCAAATTACGAGAAAAACTAAAGGGACGCCGTGAGTTTTTAAAAAATCAAGATTGCCGTATGTCCCTTTAAATTATTGGTTTACTCTGAAATAGTAAATTATAAATAATAGTAATAATAATAATAATAATAATAATAATAATAATAATCATAATAATGATAATAATAATTATAATAATAAATATAGTAATAAAATTTCAGTTAATTAGGATTTAGAAGAAAGATAACATTTTAAATTATTGAACTCTCTGCACTTACAGCAACACACATGGTCTGGTTGTTATTACATGTATGTAGAAGGGACCTAAACACGTTCAAGACGAAAAGTAATTGTTCAGCCTCATGATAGATACGGCTAAGATTTGTCACACGATTTTTATTTCAGATTTTTTTTAATTTAAAGGGGTTGATGCACTATTTTCAAACACAATTTATTCAATAGGGCTCTGACAACCTTAAAAATCGTTGAAAAAATTATCAAAATGCCATGAAAAATAAATGAGATATGACCAATTGAAACTTTGCAAAGAAAATAAATGGAGGCGGCCATCTTGGAGCGATGACTTCATCGCGCCTTTTTTTACTATATATGGCATATTGACAAAGTACATTATAAAGCAAAGAAAAGCATTGATTCTTAAAATGAATATACAGATGTAAAATCTTTAAATTGTATGCTTATTTTTCATTTCCATTGATTTTCTTTGCTTTAAAATACATTTTGTCAATATGCCATATATGGTAAAAAGACGCGATTATGTCATCGTTCAAAGATGGCCGGCTCCGTTTGTGTCTTTGCACATTTTCAATAGGTCGTACCTCCTTTTTTTTAATGGCATTTTGATAATTCTTTCAGCTTTTTTCAAGTTCTGCAGAGCCCTTTGAAATAAAAATTGCTTGAAAATAGTGCATCAATCCCTTTAAAATAAATAACCCTGCATGTGTGTTTTCAGTTTCCTTCGCATTTTCCCTAATATGGCGGTGGTCTTTTACATGACATGTTATTCTGTAAGATTCACGATTGTTTCTCTGAAGTTTGGCAAGGTGAGTATTTACCGCGTATTGTTGCATGGAGCCAGCAGCTTCTCCCGCTCACCAACTCCACCATGTGTGACCATACTGCCTGCCGCATACAGTATGTGTACAGTATAAGTATACACACGATTGGCCCGCGTCCAGGAGACTTTCAGATCAGTAAATATGCCGGTGGTCTGAACCAGCTGTTTTCACTTCTCTCTGTCCTTGAACGATCTTTTGGTGGTGTTTTTGCCTGTAATAGCAAACGTAGATATAAAAGTGGCATTACGTGGTCCGAGTATTAACTGTCATACCCCATACAACCCCTTCTCCGAGAAGTGAAAACGGGGTTGGCTGGGGTACGAAATAAAACTTTAATTTCGGCTTTAAAGAATTGCATAATGTAAAATTAAAACATTTAATTATTTAACTTTAAATACGTTATAGCATTTGTTCAGTAAAATATGTGTTTAAACATGTGTTACTGTCGAAATATGCGTTATAAAATCCTCCTAATATAAGCTTTTTAAAAAAGAAAGAGAAAAATCTCCTATACTGTTAGTTTAAACATATTTATTTTACACCGATTGCGAAACAAGTTATTGCAACTTAGATGAATCACTCTCGATGGCTTCCTGGGTGAATCAGTACTAAGCAATGTGGATTAATTATCTTCCTCAAGAATAAATAACGTGGCCGCGGCGAGGATCGAACCCACGACCTCTCGATCAGGAGTTTGGCGCTCTACCACTGGACCACGCACTCGTATACTGTTGATTGAGATAGAAGAGTAAACGCTAGGTTTATAGTTGCCATAACAAAAACAAAATCTAAAATTAATAAACATATCTACTTACTTGTTGACTAAAGACAGTATTAATAGAAATATCAAAACTCAACAAAAGAAAATACAACAAAATGTGCGACCATTAAACGACAAGTAAACATTCCCTTTCAGAATTTTTTTTAAAATATTTTTTACATGAAACAAATAGAGTAATGTAATATATAAATCACGCTATTTACAATCGAAAATAAATTAAGGTAGTTAAATGTAGCGTATTTAACCTAATCATAGTTCTTCAAACAAATATACAAATATGTGTCCCACTATATATCTACATGTCAAAGATGATGGCCAGGGCCGGTATTCTTTAAGCAACTTAAAGGGACACGTGGCAATCTTGATTTTTTTTAAAAACTCACGGCGTCCCGTTAGTTTTCCTCTTAATTTGCATTTGTTCAATCATTAATATTAATTGTTAGAATAGTTCAAAGCCAATTATTTTTGCATTTTACTAACTTTTTATAATATTGCACCAGTAATATATTTAAAAATTTGGTAAAATAGGGAAAGAAAGTTGAAATTTCAATTTTTTATTTAATTATATGCAAGCAGTTTTCAAGTCAAAATGACGCAGGATAAATACATTGAGGAGCAAATTTAAATGTTTGAATAAAACTCAAGATTGCCATGTGTCCCTTTAAGTAGAATATATTAATTAAGTCAAAATTTCAGATTTTTACATGTTTTCAAATATGCTTATACACCTCTCAACGACACTACAGAGCATAGATTTTAAGATAGATGTTAAGCTGTGGTTTATTAATCCATATCATTATATAAAGAAAATGTCTTAAAATGGTGTGTGTGTGTGTGTGTGTACTTCTAAGGTTTAAAGTCCCTCCGCCAACTAAAACGCCTGGAGAACCCTGGTCGCTATGGGCACAATAGGGTCTGGAATATGTCTTAAAATGGTAGAAAAATATATTTATAAAAAGATAAATTTTGACTTAAGATAAGATATTGCTAAAAACTTTTATAAATACGGACCCAGCTGGATTTATACAGTTTCGAGTTAATGTTTCGATTCCATTCCTTTGCAAATTGACCGTGATTAACGGACCAGGGGGCGGAAAATGTATTTCGCAATAGCTATAAAGAAATTGTAAATGGCCGATATGCAATTTCGCTCAATTTATCGACTATTTAAATGCATCGTATCACATACCTAGTCATTTAACTTTCTTTAACTAGTGATAAATCGTACGCGGAGGTGTTGAATTAACGAAAGTGATACCAGACGACACAATGGTACGAATAAAAAAGACAAATCACAAAAATGCCTTCGATAAAACGAAGCGAAAAGCGTATTATTTGGTATGAGAACGCACTTCAGACTAATTGGTCATTTACACCTTCAATGCATAACCTGACCAGACCAGGCTATGTTTAGGGGTCGCGACATTTCATTGACAATTTCTATGCACTAAACCGTCTGACAGCGGCAATGAAATGGCTGATTTACGACCAATGATACTGTAGGTCTTCATTCTCGCCGTCTCCCTGCCACCTCTCTAGCTTACACGTCTGTTCTTCTTTCGCTAACTCTAATGTAGCAGAAACAATCATAATGGTGGCGTTCGTTACGATCTATAGAGTTTGCAATAACGTCAAGCAAAGTTGAATGCAGTCGTGCATTCATAGCATGCTGTGTGCTACCCTGCGGAAGAACGAGATCCATGTCAGTGTACGCTTGATTGAAAAACAAGAGTCTTGATTTAGAACATTTTACCTGTCAAATACAACCCGGAATTAAGTCCTGTAAATCTCACCCAGCTTTCATTGATACGTCCCCAAGTGGACTTGATACGATTTAAGTAATTAATGCAAACTACAAAATAATGAGGGAGACCTTACGGACCACCTTGCGCTTGTCATATTGCTCACTCACGTGCGTGGGACTCTTCAATTGGAGGCACGTTAGGTGTCTTAATCTCAGTACGAGGCTGGTTATTTCCCGCAGGGTTAAGGTGTAGCACACCCATTGCAACACAGGAAGTGTCGGCCTGGGGTATCGCATAATGGCGTCAATAAATAATTCTCATTTCTTTTTGTAAAAAAAGGCATTTTCACTAATTTAAAGCGCTATTTTTGGTTTATATCACATTGTTGATCTATACATTTTTCAAGCATTGCCATGTTAAAATTATGAGTTTTTATTTTGCTTATATGGAAATGCGTGTATGAATACAATATTATGGCATCTCAGTGTTTATGTTTTTAAAGGGACCATTCATTCATGAGACAAGTTCTTTCTTAGAAGATACATGACCCCCATTTTTCTGTGGATTTTTTGGCAGCATATGTGTCATTTGTGATGAGAATGTAAGTTATTCATTTTTAATTTGGGCCTAGATATGAATGACAACATGGCATTTAAATTTTATTCACACATAACTCAATGCAACAATCAATGGGCGTGTTACACCTTAATAAGTACATGAGTCAAAATCAGCATACGTATTTCAGTGAAGTTATCTAAATTAAATAGAACTAATATATAGGAAACTATTTTGTTAAGCATTGTGGGTAATTTTAGGCATTTAAATAAAAAAAAGAAAACGTATGAGTTTCGAGAGAAACTGTATACAGATTGAGAGATGTATGCATATAATTGTTTATGACTTAATGTAAATGTCTATATGGTATAGTAAATATGCTAAGGATATTTTAAACTGAAAAACAACAAAAATAAATATATAACAATAATAAATAAATAAAATAAAATAGATATGAATAACTTTTGATTTCCATTGAGTATCAAACATATACATTGAGTCGTCACGTTTTAGTTTTATTTCAGACGTGAAGTACTTTGATTTTGGATGACATTGGTTATGGAACTTCACTCCATTTACATTACAAACGTGCAGATCTCAAAATTTATTTTATGTTATTAGTTTTAAAATACCCTTGAGAAATTCAATCACATATATACATTGTGATTTTTTGATCACCCATCTTAGTAAATTACTCATCTATAATACATCACTCATCTTAGTAAATTACTTTTCTATAATACATCACTCATCTTAGTACATTATTCATCTATAATACATCACTCATCTTAGTACATTACTCATCTATAATACATCACTCATCTTAGTACTTTACTCATCTATAATACATCACTCATCTTAGTACATTACTCATCTATAATACATCACTCATCTCAGTACATTACTCATCTATAATACATCACTCGTCTTAGTACATTACTCATCTATCATACATCACCCATCTTAGTACATTACTCATCTATAATACATCACTCATCTCAGTACATTACTCATCTATAATACATCACTCATCTTAGTACATTACTCAGATATAATGCACCATTCAATATCACTTACCTTATATTATATCACTCCTCGGAATACATATCATACACTACTTATCAATAATACATCCGGCTCATATATACTACATCACTCATCTATACTGCATCATTTCTATAATACACAACCCATCGTAACACATCACTTATCTATAATGCATCATTCATCTATAATACCTCATCGGAAAACATCACTTATCGGAATATCATTCATCTAGTATACTACATCACGCAAAGCAATACATCTCTCATTGGAATACATCACTTATCGGAATATCATTCATCTAGTATACTACATCACGCAAAGCAATACATCTCTCATTGGAATACATCACTTATCGGAATATCATTCATCTAGTATACTACATCACGCAAAGCAATACATCTCTCATTGGAATACATCACTTATCGGAATATCATTCATCTAGTATACTACATCACGCAAAGCAATACATCTCTCATTGGAATCAACACTTATCGGAATATCATTCATCTAGTATACTACATCACGCAAAGCAATACATCTCTCATCGGAATACATCACTTATAACCAAAGTATTGTAATGTTGACTAGTGTATTGTAATGTTGACGAGTGTGTATTGTAATGTTGACTAGTGTGTATTGTAATGTTGACTATTGCGTATTGTTATGTTGACTAGTGTAAGAACAAGGCCTGTCTCCTCTTATCGAGGCATTGTTTAAAGGGACTGGAGGCGATCTGTGTAACTGGTGCCAATACAAACGCAATCATAATGTGCTTCAGTTTCATAAACACAGTACTTTTTGCGTACGTACACATAGCTATTGCATGTAACTGCTGTCCATCTGGTTTATATGTTTTGTATCCTCATGGGTATTATGACCTTTTGCAATTTTGCTGAATAAAAGATAATAATCATATCCTATGAAATGTGCAAATGCATTAAATAAGCCGATTGTTACATTCAATTAAATTATTATATGAAAATCATTGGCCTAGAAAACACGATGACTCGGCCTGTTTATGTTGTTAAATCATAATTATTAATTAATATGGAGTTTATGTTGCTAGATGTCGGTGTACACTAAATACAACTAAAATAAGATCACAGGGCAGGAATGTATTGTAGCCGTAAATCATCAGATTAATTAACAAATAATGAATGGTGCTGAGGTCCATATGCAAGTATATGGACTGCCCAGTCTATAAACTTCATATGGACAGAAGCACCATACATTATTTGCTATATATACCGAATCTGACCAACAAATTAAATCAATACGTTTCATGATTTATTTTGACGGCGTTTTTTTAACACGTCCGTTAATATAGCTATCGCACCGAGCGCCCGGTTAATATGCAACTTTATGGACAGGATGACGTCACATTAAACAAAGAGTGGAATATGAAATGAGGTATAATATTTAATATTAATGATTATACAACGAAAACTAACCGAGTCGTCGAATTTTTCAGACCAAACTATTTCATTAACAATAATTACATTGGACGTTTCTGGGGGCCTAGATTAATGCATGTGCTTATTGCATATTAAACTGAAGCGCACCATGATGGTATTAATCGTGTTTGGACTGGCACCATGATGGTATTAATCGTGTTTGCACTGACACCATTGACACCATGATGGTATTAATCGTGTTTGGACTGACACCATGATGGTATTAATCGTGTTTGGACTGACACCATGATGGTATTAATCGTGTTTGGACTGACACCATGATGGTATTAATCGTGTTTGGACTGACACCATGATGGTATTAATCGTGTTTGGACTGACACCATGATGGTATTAATCGTGTTTGGACTGACACCATGATGGTATTAATCGTGTTTGGACTGGCACCATGATGGTATTAATCGTGTTTGGACTGACACCACTACTTCTTTCCGATCGCCTAGTTCTTTCTTTGAATTAAGACCATACCTTTTATGAGAAAAAGGGGTGTTTTGGAGAAAATGACTGATCTCCAGCCGCACATTGTAAACCCTGATAAGGCTGATCTGGGTTTACAATGGCAAAAAACACACAGGCTATTATAGTCGTGCTTAGCGGGTTACGGGTTAATACATACTCCAGTCAAAGTCACAAGTCATGAAATGTTAAATGCTATAACAGTGTGCTAACAATACCTTTTCATTATTTGAAAGCTCAAGTAACTTTGATTGTGTGTACCATTCTATTAGAACATTAATATCAGACCTTCTCTTTCTGCTTTGTGATAGGAGTGGATATTATTGATACTATCCGCTCAACGTGCGCTTTCTCTTTCTGCTGTGAGATAGAAGCGGATAGTATCGACGTGCGATAAGGATCGGATGCTAATGATAGTGAACGTAATATGGATCGTTTATCTGAGTTTTTCTGACGAAGTAGTCCGTTATATTCGTTATCATTTAACGTATCACAGCAGTTACAAAGTCTGCTGTTTCTTTCCACTTGTTTTGTATGCTGCAATTATACGTTATATTCTGTTATATTGCAACAAAATGAATACCAAATATTAACCCTTGTTGCATGAGGTTTCAAAGCAACACATTCGTTTCCAAATGTTAACCATTGTTGCATTTCAGGTTTAAAAGTAACACATTCCTTTCCAAATGTTAACCATTGTTGCATGAGGTTTCAAAGCAACACCATTCCTTTCCAAATGTTAACCCTTGTTGCATGAGGTTTCAATTTCAAAATGTAAACCCTTGTTGCATGTAGTCTCTATCATCCAGACACACTCAAGCTGGACTTTTTTGAGAGAAGTCTCGCGAGAGGTCTGGATGATCGAGACTATGTTGCATGAGGTTTCAAAGTAACACCATTCCTTTCCAAATGTTAACCCTTGTTGCATGAGGTTTCAAAGTAACACATTCCTTTCCAAATGTTAACCCTTGTTGCATGAGGTTTCAAAGTAACACCATTCCTTTCCAAATGTTAACCCTTGTTGCGTTTCAGGTTTCAAAGTAACACATTCCTTTCCAAATGTTAACCCTTGTTGCATGAGGTTTCAAAGTAACACCATTCCTTTCCAAATGTTAACCCTTGTTGCATGAGGTTTCAAAGTAACACATTCCTTTCCAAATGTTAACCCTTGTTGCATGAGGTTTCAAAGTAACACCATTCCTTTCCAAATGCTAACCCTTGTTGCATTTCAGGTTTCAAAGTAACACCATTCCTTTCCAAATGCTTTCCAAATGTTGACCCTTGTTGCATTTCAGGTTTCAAAGTAACACATTCCTTTCCAAATGCTAACCCTTGTTGCATTTCAGGTTTCAAAGTAACACATTCCTTTCCAAATGCTAACCCTTGTTGCATTTCAGGTTTCAAAGTAACACCATTCCTTTCCAAATGCTTTCCAAATTTTGACCCTTGTTGCATTTCAGGTTTCAAAGTAACACATTCCTTTCTAAATGTTGACCCTTGTTGCGTTTCAGGTTTCAAAGTAACACATTCCTTTCTAAATGTTGACCCTTGTTGCATTTCAGGTTTCAAAGTAACACCACTCCTTTCTAAATGTTGACCCTTGTTGCGTTTCAGGTTTCAAAGTAACACATTCCTTTCTAAATGTTAACCCTTGTTGCATTTCAGGTTTCAAAGTAACACATTCCTTTCTAAATGTTAACCCTTGTTGCATGAGGTTTCAAAGTAACACATTCCTTTCTAAATGTTAACCCTTGTTGCATTTCAGGTTTCAAAGTAACACATTCCTTTCTAAATGTTAACCCTTGTTGCATGAGGTTTCAAAGTAACACATTCCTTTCTAAATGTTGACCCTTGTTGCGTTTCAGGTTTCAAAGAAACATCATTCCTTTATGCCATTAGCTCAGCCAGCCTCGTGCACACATTTTCACGGTCATGTAGCCGTGGCAGTATAGACAGATGCACGTGCGATGAGTCTAAAAACTTAGAAAATAATAGAGAGGCCTGGCTGTGGGGAGGATGTGGCGATAATATTAAATTTGGACTAAAATTTTCAAGACGATTTTTAAGAGCCGGTAAAAGAAGAGGGAAGGATATAAGAGCGAAGGTCGATCAGCATAATATACGTTTGGGAAGAAAGGTAAGCATGCTAGTTTTTTTAATTGGAATTTATAGCGGTAGTACCGTACCAACAGCTGAGGTCATATGGCGACTTTCCAGCTTCCATTGGTGGAGAAAGACCCCAGGTGCACATCCGAACAATGTTCGCGCACGGGCGGGCACCTGGTTAGAACCGCCAACGTTGTGCAAGCCAGCTGGATAGTGTCCTCACATAATGAATCCTGGTCCCATGAGGGCAAGTGATTTCACGCCAACAAGCACAATAGGACCTTTAGCATTAATTATTTGTGTCAGTTTATCGATATCGTTCTTCTTTAGGCCAACTGTATAGCAATGCCTCAATTGTTTGATATATATGAGTTCTAAAATCAGGTGCATGTATATAAGTTTGAAAACTCAAGAGAACCACAACAACATAAAACCTTAAAACTAGGATTTCCAACAGTTTTAAAGGTGAATGGCCACCCTTTTTGTAGTATTATCAATTAACAAATTTAACTCTTAAACATCATATGAACATTTATCATATACTTTCCTATAAATACGTGTTTTTTTTTTAATTTACGATACGACACAGACTTATCTAGTCATATCAATCAGGATGTAGTTGCCGGGCAATAAAGCTTTATCACACGCGTGAAATAAAGGTTAAAAAATGTCATATCACGGAAATAACCGAATGTTCTTTATGACTCTTTCAACGGAGTGATACGGAAATTACCGATTAATTACGATTGTATACGATGTGTCACGCGTTGTGGTTTGTCGTCTGCATTCCATCCTGTTTTCGCGCCAGATTATTGGCGATACATCTACATCTACGTGTGTGTCATTTTCTGAAATAGACAATTTCAAAGTAAATGACATTCATTTTAATTCGGGAAAAAATGTCGTGTAGATCTATACAAGTTTACGCGACAGACGTGCATGAACACATCCAAATGGGATTACATCTATTAATGATATTATTGTATTCTCCCAGGAAAACAGCGTAGTAAGTTAGTGGAAGTTGACAGTTCAACAAAGTTATTGCTTAAGTATATGATAAATATAATAAAAATGGGTCTATAGCTGCAAAGCTATCGCCAGATAATTGATAAATACATTTACCTGTGGATTAATTTACCCGTTCAAAGTTTTCTACGTCATCAAATAAAATGCTATACTCGCTTTTCACAGATATTGCCATGTGTGAATTGTAAATATCTATTGTTGTGTATTGATTTCGATTTTAATATATATAGTTTTATTCAGATAATTCCAATGGGTCATAAGACCCGTGAGGATACAACAAATACATATAAACTTGACAGCGATAGTGAAATATATATACAACATTATACCAACAATTAACATAATCAACAGAAAAGTATTCATATTTATAAGGTAACAATTAATACTTTAGCAGTTAATGTTGTTGATAGTTTGCTTTTACCGCAAAATATGCAGAGAAGGTGACTGAACCATCACATTGAATCGCTAATATGTTAATGCACATAGTTATATTAATTTATATATAATGTTAGATTTAACTAGCGTGATAAATGGGAAGCTTCTAACTAGTACACACATGTATATACATAGCTTGTAATAAACAAATATACACTTATAACGTAAACATGCAACTTTACAATAACATAAAAAACGGCTATTGTAAATGTATTATTTATATACCATTGATTTTCTAATTCAAAGGCTTTATATATAAAGACGCTAAGGTTTTGTTGTGTCTTTTTGTTTTCGCATTTGAAAAGTTCTAAAAATTTGATCATGTTAGGTCTTTTCCAAAAATATTTACTTATGTAATGGTTTCTTATTTCATTAAACATGCAACATTTAATAACAAAGTGATAATCGTCTTCAACAGTATTGCAGACGACGCATATTCTTTTATGTATTGGTTTACTGACTGGTTTTTGCCATCTGCCAGCTTCTATTTCAAGGGTATGAGAGGACACACGTAACTTTGACATTGCCTGTCTAAACTTTGGTATGTTTACGAGTTTTAGATATGGCTAAAGATCAAAATTATAATCAACAATCAGTTTATAAAAATTTGCCCTACTAGAATTCTCTAACCTAGAATGCCAATTTTGAATGAAATTATCATTTATTCTTTGTTTTATACAGTATAAAAACAATTCCTTATTGCCAACCCCTTGAAATAACCATGCATGATAAAAACCAAGTGATTCTAACAAGTTTTTTAACAATTTTACCCAATTATCTTTATTTGGATATATCTCAGCATCCACTATCATCATATTGTAAACATGGCGTATATACTTATTTTCATTAACGTTCAATATTTTCAGCCAATACGTAATTATTTTAATATATCTCTGCGATACAAGACTCGTTCTTCCTAATTCGCCATAAATAAAATCGTTTTGTGTTGATCGTTTTACCTGTAATACTCGTTTGCAAAATTGTGTATGCACTCGTTCAATATTTAATGCTGTTACAAATACCTAAACTTCAGAGCCATAATTTAGAATAGGAACAATAAGTTTTTCGAACAAATCAAGTTTGTGCTGTACAGTGATATCTGTAAATTTGTATAGATATCTATTTAGTTTAAATATTGCTTTTTGAGCCTGACCAGCTAATGAACATTGTGTTTCATGGAAAGATCCACCTTGAGTAAAAACAATTCCCAGATATGAAAACGATTTAACAATTTCTATTAAATTATCATCAAAGGTGAATCGAACATCTCCAGCTAATGGACCAGCCTTCCTAAAAACCATAACCTTTGTTTTCAATACATTTACTTTTAATTTCCAGCGCTTACAGTAATCAAGAAGAATGTCAAATCCTTTCTGTAAACCCTGTGCAGTTTCTGAAAAAATCACAATATCATCAGCATATAGCACAATAAATTTTTTGATCATATCTACGTCAATGCCATCAAAACCTTTCAATATAAATTCTTCTTCTATGTCATTTATAAACATTGAAAAAAGTAATGGGGACAAACATTCACCTTGACGTACTCCTAAAACACATGTAAAGTTTTCACTGAGCTTATTTGAAAGCTTCACTCGTGAATTTATACATTTATACATAGACTTGATAATATCTAAAATTTTACCCCTAATACCTAGTTTGATTAATTTCATCCATAAATTGTCTCTTACTACATAGTCAAACGCCTTTGTAAAATCAATAAAACCACAATACAACATTTTGCCCGCATTTATCATATGAGTAATAATCCCATGCACGACAAAAACATTATCTACAGTGCTCATATTTTTCCTAAAACCGGCCTGTGCTTCAATATAAACATTGTAACTTTCCGACCAATCATTTAATCGATTGTTCAGCACACGAGTAAATAATTTCCCTAAAGTACTTAACAAAGTAATACCTCTATAGTTCTCAGGATTAGTAAGACTACCTTTTTTATGTAATGGTATTATGTAACCGTCTGACCATATTTCCGGAAAATATCCGGTTTCAAAAACTTTGTTAAACAATGGTAAACGTATAGGAATAAATGTGTGTTGACCGTGTACAAAGAATTCATTTAATAATCCATCCGATCCAGAACTACGACCATTTTTAAGTTGGGAAATTGCTTTCAGTACATCTGTATGACTTATTTCAATATTCAGCTCTTCAAAAATAATTTGGAATTCGTTATTAACATACTTTTCATTAAAGTCTATTATATCATCATCTGGCGTAAAATATGGATCGCTTGGATTATTGATACATTTAAAATATTGTTCAAATACAGATATACTAACATTAGGCGATTTAATGCCGGTTAATTCTTTCAACATCTTCCAGTACAACTTTGCATTTTTAAAACGACTTTTCTCTAATCTTTTTGTTACTTCAGAATCGTAAGTGATTCTACATTTTCTAGTTATATTTTTATACTCAGATCTTGACCTTACTAAATTTAACCTGTTAACATCATCTCTGCACTCCCTGTATTTATTTAGACTGCTCATAAAACATCTCCTTTTCTCATCGCAGTCACCATTAAACCATGGGTTAGCTATTCTATTATTTAATGTTTGGTTTGTATCATTGCGAGATAGTGTCTTCTTAAATAATGGATCAGCAACGCTTTCAATAACATTTACAAATTCGTTAACTACAGTATTAATATCGTTTTCATTGACGCTATTATTTATATTCACCTTTAATGCATTCAACTGGGATACAACATGGTCTGAATCCAGGGATGTTACAAAATCATCTATAGATTCACTATTCCATACATATTTGCTATCTAAAAAATTACAATCCGTTTTAGAACTTGTATCTTTATTTTCAATATTTTCATCATTATAAGAATCAACTTCACTTTCTAAAACAAATTTAATAATACAATGATCTGTTAAAATATTCGGATCTTCAACAACGAAGCTGGAGATTTTGTAGAAAATAGATTCAGAAACTAATACATAATCAACCAAACTACTGCCTCTGCTTCCAACAAAAGTATAAACATAAACATGTTCATGAAACAAAACATGGCCGGAGAACTTTTAAAGTATTAACGGGGAATTCTGATTCTTAATATAAAAACAATCTGAATATTTGCACTCAAATTTATTAATTAAAAAGAAATAATAATTTACTACATATTTAAACATGTTAAATAGCTGAAAATGATGTATGTATTTTTAGTAAAAACTAGGTTACAAACAGCGAAGACAACTATAAACTGGTATATAGTTATGTTTCCCCGATATTTAATAATTTAAATGCAGTTTCAAAGTTAAACTATATATAAAGGTACTAACGTCATTGAAGGCCCTTGTGGACTTGTTATGCGCGGAAGGACTATTCTTATTATAATTAAAAACACACACATACACGCATTCACGCACGCACGCACGCACGCGCGCGCACTTCAATGTTTGTTAACATGCATAGCATGTACACTGTAAAGTAACACACGGCACTTTTATGAAGATTTGAGATTGGCGTTTCGCTTTATTAATCCAGTATTCTTTTGACTTTAAACCTGCTTGCATATAATTAAATTCATTTCTTTTTCTTATTCTTCCAGGTTTAAATATATTATTGGTGCATTAAAATCAACAGTTAGTAATATGCAAAAACAATTTGATTTAACTGCTATTATTATATTTCATATTAATGATTGAACAAATGCAAATTATGCAGAACAACTTACGGGAGTTTTTAAAAAAATCAAGATCGCCGTGTGCCCCTTTAAGTTTGCTGTATGTCTATTTTAAAGGGACTCAAGGCAATCTTGATTTTTTAAAAAATCACGGCGTCCCGTTAGTTTTTCTCGTTACTTGCATTTGTTCAATCATTAATATTAATTGTAAGAATAGTTCAAAGCAAACTGTTTTTATATTTATTGACATTTGATAATATTGCACAATAATATATTTAAAACATATGTAGAATAATGAAGGAAATAGAATTCTCATTTTTTTATTTAAATATATGCAAGCAGTTTTAAAGTCAAAATGATACAGGATTAATAAATCGCTGTACTAATTGTAATGCATACAATAAAACTCAAGATTGCCAGGTGTCCCTTTAAAACAAGAAGATGACCACAGCGCCTGGTTGGATCCTTCCTGATGTTACTGTTAACACATAACACAGTACGAATTGTCTTCGTCATTGTACAAGGTTACCGCATTGAACTTATAGATTCATGTTAACATGGGATGACAGCCATAGTAACAAAAGAGAAAAAAACACGACCGATGCGGTCAATGCTGGGATCCTAATTTAGAAATGTTTCGTCGCTTTTACATCAGTTTGGGGTGTAATTAAACTAGATGCTGCAGAGGCGATGTTGTTATTTCCTGGGACATAAATCAAGATATCAACATATCTGTTTAAAAAATGTCAGCATTGACGAACTGCGACCGTGAAATGTTGACTTGTATTTATCTAGTATGATGTCATGTACTGGGCACTTCTGACCGTGATTTATTGTAAGACCTTAATGAATATGCACCGGAATGATTCGTGTTTAATACAGAAACAAAGTTCATAGATACCGCAAAAGGCTACAACTGTTACAAAGGAGCACCGTGTGGTTCCCGGGGCCCCCGTTTGGTCACAGGGCAACGAATAGGGCCACTGCAGATCCCTTTGGAGGGGTAGGCAGAGGGGTAGAATCCCCCCCCAAATTCATGTTCATTTTATCATTTTTTGTTCATGTTCATTAAAGGCCTTCATCATGATCCCTGCATTGTTTCAGGTGCCATCTCGCTCACATCAAAAGAGCAGTGGCAGAAAAACAATAAACGTGGTTCCAGCATAATGGAGTTTCTACGATAGAATTTGCAGCAACTCTGCAGTTCAGGGTGAGACGGTTCTAGGCCCATTTTTCATATTTTATCTCGATGTACATGGAGGATGAGCCTGGCATGTTCATGCCTGTTAGGCGCCATATAACCTTTCATGTGTTGGTGCGCCTTAAAACCCCATTCAATTCAATTCAATGTTACAAAGGTTTCATAAGTTAATGTAATGAAAACGTCTGCAATTATATAATCCTGACATATCACTGTATTATTCCATGCGTTTTCGATACTTTATTTCACATGATTTATTATACATAATACATGATCCATGTAAAAGACATTTTATTATATATTTGATTCCAAATTTCACCTTTTTTAATATCAAGAATTGGCCACATTTCATAGATTTCATGACACCCAATCTCAGTAAAATACTAATTTGAAAACAAACCTTATCAATTCAACCTAAATAAAGATAATAGAGGCAATGGCAGCGTGACACGCATCACACATTATACAGATTACATTTATTTTAATACAGTAATATGCATGCGTAAACTGACGAAACACGCACAAAGTCAATTATGTCCAAAGGTTATGCGAGATTCGGCACAGTTTGCTCATAAATAAGCTCCATAAACATAAAATAATCTTTATAATTCCAAATGTTCGATTAAAGACGATATTTTAAGATTACGGAATCCATTTAAAGTTTGTTTATAAAACATAATGACTGTCGCGCAAGATACGTAGTCCTCTTAGAAGAGTTGATCCATGTGTAAAATATGTTGAAAACGACACCACGTGTGTTTGGTTTCATCCAATGAAATAACGTTGAAAACAGTTAGGATAATACGTTTGGAATTATAACGAAACTTCGCGCCGTAGGTTTATCAACTGTATACGTTATAAACATTCGCAACATCTCGTACACTGCAGGTTTATCAACTGTATGCGTTATACACATTCGCAACATCTCGTACACTGCTTCGCAGCATGACTCGAATTTAAATCGAATATTTCTATATTGGTTACGTCATCCTAGAATGACACACCTTAAAACAAATTTGCATTCAAAATCAAAGTTATCATCATACATTTGTCATTTAGCCGACTGCTCCTGCTATAGTTTATTTACATAAAAGCAGTGATAAAACCTTCATCTGTATTGTAAAAAAAAACACCTGCAACGCAAATCATTCATCAACGCGTGTGACTAACGGCCATATTGTTTGAATAGCAACCAGCTAAGCAACAGCGCACTATTTTCTATTACTTCCGGCGATCAAAATGTCAATATTTTGAACAAACCGAAGCGTCGATATACACACGAAGGCGTGATCCCGAAGAATGACGGAATTGGCCGAGTTTTTACGATTTTATTATAAAAAGAAACATGAAAAGACAGTTAATTTAAACAAGTGTTCGTCATTCAAAAATCGGCCATCCAAGTTGTATATTACTTTTTGTTTTGAGAATAACATAGCTTGGTAACAAACCTCGTCCTTTGGAAATAGACTGCTTTCTTAAAGTGTGTTAACATAGTTGTTCGTCCGGTATCATAGGTCTGCACTTCTGTTATTCATATTATCACAAAATCGTGATACATGTTCTTACTGTAATTTCTATGTTAAAACAGTTTTTCCTTTGGCATGTTTTTTCCTTTGGTAACACTGTTCGCAGGGGCGTAGCTGTGTGTATTTGAACTGTACGCCCGATGGGGTTCAGTGGGGTTCAGGGGAGCTCTTGACGATCGTACGTTAGAATTCATGATTTTTAGCTTAGATTAAATGTATGTCTAATTCATGCCAAAGAAAGCGCACATGTAAAGTCAATTCAAATAGTATACATGTATTTATATTTTGTATAACAAATTAAGATCGGGAAAATAAAAGCGCAACGACTCTACTGGAAATATTTTACCCCTAATCTCCTACCCCACTTCGGATTTTATTGCATTTTTGGACCGCTTATTTTTTATTTATTTTTCTGGCGAACTTTACGCCCGCGCGTACGGGCGTATGCAAGGCTACGCGCCTGGAACTTCGAGTTATGTTAACACAGTTCTTTCTCTGGTAGCAGTTCTTTCTCTGGTAGCCCCGTCCGTCGGATGGGGACGTAAACCGGGCGGTCCCGTGTATCGGTCTATCTTCCGAGCACGTTAAAGAACCATAGGAATCTATTCGATAATAAGAGTAGGGCAGGTTCCCGGATTCCTATGTATCCTTCCCCTCTCTCTGGGGCGGCTCTAAATAACCTTTACTGTGTTGATGAGCCGTTAAACAACATTCAATTCAATTCAATTCTCTGGTAGCATAATTCTTCCTTTGGTGACATAGCTTTTTCGTTGGAAACATAATTATTCATTTGGTAACATAATTTTTTTTACGGAAAAACAGTTCTTTAAATATTATTACAATTCTTAGTTGGTAACATGAGTGTTTCTTTGGTAACAGTTCTTTCTCCGATGACTTGATGCTTCCATTTTGTAATATAATATGTGTCTGTAATATAGTTCTCCCTTTGCTTGTCTATATGTATATGAATTATAAAAGGTGTCCAGTTTAAGGACAGTTTGTCTTATGCATTTATTCCATGTATAAAAAAAACAATGCTTTTATTAGTTTGGAGGACACCCTCACTGTAAATGTTTTAACCTTTCCTAATAAAACATAGACATGTTTATGTGATAAAACAATAAAATTGTAATAAATGTGCCATTAAGTATAGCCTCGGTGAAATCAATGTCACCACGAATACGTTTCAATGTTTCATCGATATCGTCGTTTCTCATGTGATTCATGTTTAGGTCATACAGGACGGTCGTTTTTTTTGTGTGGAAGAGGTAGACCGACCCAGTGTTCGTGGATAGAACCAGTTCTGTATACAACCCGCCCTCCGTAAGAATCGACGCTTTGTTTCTTGACAAGTTGAGTTCCCAGTGGGATTCAAACCCGCTGCGGTGAGAGGCGAGAAAGTCTTTACCTTCCCGGCCAGGGAGGAGCTTAAGTGGGAATCTAAGCTTTATTTACGTTAGTTATATTGTCGTTTAAATATACAGGGCGACAAGATAAGCGTTCCTATCATAATATGCTTCGACGATTCTGAGGCGATATCCATGGCAATTTGTATAAAATATCGACATTTGTAGGAAACAATCTAATTTCCCCCCAAAGAAACCATTGTACATAATTATGTTGACCGGTGTTAATATCGTTCACTATCAAGTTTGTCGTCGACGAGTAAGATGATAAGCTGGTACGCAATAAATTTAATTGGATTTGGAAGAAATGGGAATAAAAATCCCCCACCCACCCGACCTACACAACCCACCCCTACACAATATGTACTTCTCAGTAGACAGCACGGAGACTAGTGCATGTTGTACGGAAGGCACGCATCTGCATGTTGTACGGAAGGCACGCATCAATGGAGTTTTGCTGTGAACAATGTCGCCGTCATCTCCTCCGCGCCGTGCACAACTCCAGAGGTTTAGCCAGGGGAATGAGGCAATTTGATGGAGAGTCGATTGAGTGGATTTATTCCTCAGGTTTCATGTGTTATACCTGTTTATTTGTTTGTAGATAGTGTATGTGTAAGTGGACGTCTTCATCAAGTGATTACATCCATTCATATGGGCGTTGTTAACATTGTATGCGTGAGTCGACCGCTGCGGGTTCGAATCTCATTGGGATCTCGACTTATAAGTCAGAAGGTGTCGATTCTTACGGATGGGGAGAGGTATATGTACTGGTTACACCCAGAAAAAACAAGTTGATTGCCTGCCTTCACCACGAACAAAATCGACCGTCATATATTGCCTAAAATATGCTGAAAATGACGTAAAACTTCATCTGACTAACCATCTTCATCGCTTGAACGTTTGAAGATTATGGATCGTTGTGAGCTGTACGTGGACTGGAGGGGTCGGCGTCCTGCGTGTCATGATAACTCCATGCACGATAGGGTAACATTTTGCCAGAAGTGGGTCGGACCAAAAGAAGACCACACATATCAAAGAGATTGTAACGCGGCATCTACGTTTTTTTCTTATTTGCCTGATTAGAGTTACATTAACTAGCCCCGAAACGTTCTCGTCTCTCATCGCTGCGGGTTAGAATCCCACTGGGAGCTCGACTTGTTAAGTGAGAAAGTGTCGATTCTTACGAATGGCGGAATGTGTACAGTACTTGTTGGACCCAGGAAAAATGGTTGGTCTGCCGCTACCACAAAAAATATTAACAATCGACCGTTATATATAGACTAACGTGTATAAACATGACGTAAAACACCATTCAAACACACATTTTAACACGTGCTCAAATCTTAATTACTACAAGACCTCTGCTATACAAATCTGCGATTTGTTGAATTTTCCTTTTCTGCTATTAAAATGCTGGGGCTTTTATACCAATTAATTTTATAAGTGTTCTATTACTTCTTATACCTCTACAGTGCGCTATTTTAATCTTAAACCGGCTAACCTGCCCTAAACATCAATTACTTTGTATTAACATACCGATGAACATGATACTAAAGGTTTATTTATTAATAATAAATATTGAGCCTATATAAAACAAATACGCACTTGAACATTGACTGATCATCGCGTCGACACTTCAGATTCAACAAAAGCCCGATTGATGATAAATGAATAGGCGCAAGCGATTAGGCTTAAAACACTGAAAATATGTGTTAAACATTTGTTTTTACGATGAAAATAGCACTTGTATGCTAAAGTAATGTATGATCTCTCCAAAACCAACACTTACGTATAAAATCTAATGATACGCATAAAGTTAGAGCTATCATCGACTATTTGCTTTTTGGGAATCAGACACACTAGTGCACTCTTGACTTAATATTTATAAGAGGTAAGCGGTATTTAAATATATTAAACATACAGGCTTAATTATGCCGGTACAATTAAACGTTTGTTGATTAAGTATGTGAAGGGACTTAGAACACAATAAAACTCCTGTAAGACTTCATTTTAAGATTGTGTACGCTATACTGACGTCATTGCAACAGTTGTGCAAAACTTGAACTTGTACAAATACTTTTCCATTTTTCTAACAGTAATATAGTCAGGCTTAAGTATCTAATTATAGTGTAGTACATAATTCAGCTTTAAGTGACAGAATAGCGACTAGAAGTCGTGTATATATAATGTGGCGTCGCCATGCGTGCCACATCTTCGACTGGACTGTGTGACACCACCATGCGTGCCCCATATTCGACTTGCATTTGCGACACAGTAATGCATGCCCCATCTTCGACTTGACTTTGCGACACAGTAATGCATGCCCCATCTTCGACTTGACTTTGCGACACAGTAATGCATGCCCCATCTTCGACTTGAATTTGTGACACAGTAAGGCATGCCCCATCTTCGACTTGAATTTGCGACACAGTAATGTATGCCCCATCTTCGACTTGACTTTGCGACACTGTAATGCATGCCCCACCCTCGACTTGAATTTGCGACACAGTAATGCATGCCCCATCTTCGACTTGAATTTGCGACACAGTAATGCATGCCCCACCCTCGACTTGAATTTGTGGCACAGTAATGCATGCCCCATATTCGACTTGAATTTGTGGCACAGTAATGCATGCCCCATTTTCGACTTGACTTTGTGACACTGTAATGAATGCCCCATCTTCGACTTGACTTTGTGACACTGTAATGCATGCCCCATCTTCGACTTGACTTTGCAAAACAGTAATGCATGCCCCATCTTCGACTTGACTTTGTGACACAGTAATGCATGCCCAATCTTCGACTTGACTTTGTGACACTGTAATGCATGCCCCATTTTCGACTTGACTTTGTGACACAGTAATGCATGCCCCATCTTCGACTTGAATTTGTGACACAGTAATGCATGCCCCATCTTCGACTTGACATTGCGACACATTAATGCATGCCCCATCTTCGACTTGAATTTGCGACACAGTAATGCATGCCCCATTTTCGACTTGAATTTGCGACACAGTAATGCATGCCCCATCTTCGACTTGAATTTGTGACACAGTAAGGCATGCCCCATATTCGACTTGAATTTGCGACACAGTAATGCATGCCCCATCTTCGACCTATCTTCGACTTGAATTTGCGACACAGTAATGCATGCC
Organism: Cyrtodaria siliqua; assembly: GCA_037043455.1. Classification (NCBI taxonomy): domain Eukaryota; kingdom Metazoa; phylum Mollusca; class Bivalvia; order Adapedonta; family Hiatellidae; genus Cyrtodaria; species Cyrtodaria siliqua. The sequence continues at coordinate 22,073 of JAWPHD010017116.1, read as the reverse complement.
CCACCCTCGACTTGAATTTGTGGCACAGTAATGCATGCCCCATATTCGACTTGAATTTGTGGCACAGTAATGCATGCCCCATTTTCGACTTGACTTTGCGACACAGTAATGCATGCCCCATTTTCGACTTGAATTTGCGACACAGTAATGCATGCCCCATCTTCGACTTGAATTTGTGACACAGTAATGCATGCCCCATCTTCGACTTGACTTCGCGACACAGTAATGCATGCCCCATCTTCGACTTGACTTCGCGACACAGTAATGCATGCCCCATCTTCGACTTGAATTTGCGACACAGTAATCGACTTGAATTTGCGACACAGTAATGCATGCCCCATCTTCGACTTGAATTTGCGACACATAATGCATACCCATTTTTCGACTTGAATTTGCGACACAGTAATGCATGCCCCATCTTCGACTTGAATTTGCGACACAGTAATGCATGCCCCATCTTCGACTTGAATTTATTTGTGACACCGCATGCGTTCCCCATCTTCGACCGAAAGTTGTGACGCAGTCATGCGTGCCACGTCTTCGACTGGATGTTGTGACACAAAATGCGTGTACCATTTTCGACTGGAATTGAAGTAGTACATATGTGCCACACTACTTAAAGTTGTCAGACAAACTACTTGTTAAGTGTGTTAGCCACACTTCTAGAAGTTTGTGTTCCGACACTGACAAAATGATGAATTAATACATTTTCAAACTGTAGAAGAAAATTAAGGCTAGATGTATCTAAATTGCAACATAATTTCCCGGATTCTAAATATTTAACTGTAAAAGTACACATACATTCTATAAATACAAATACAAGTAAACAACGATATAAAAAGTGTTTCTATGTCTGCTGTATATATAGTTGCAGTCTGATCATGAAAGATGATATCGTTTCTTTGGAACGTTATCGCCATTTACAACCAAGCATATAGAAACACGATTCGTTTCACCTTTAATCCGAAAAAATATTGTTCATACAGCATACTTCAGCATCTATCATAATTTTTACTAAACCCCATAAATTAAACATATGCTTCGACGAGTGAGGGTAGACATATTATTTATGTCTGTATGTAAACTAAACCTTCGGGTCAATCGTTAGGTACATAGTGTTTATGTATATCATGACTCGTAAATCTGGATTCTGTAAATGCGATTTCTCGACCAATAACCTTTCTCTTGCGCTTTTGTTAACAGTTCAGGGTTTTTCATAAAATTATTTTTAAAAAAAAAAGAAGTCATTATTTTGTTTCATTTCATCGTAAAACTACTAGCAAATAAACTCATGTTTAGTTGTTTATCCCCTTTTGTGCATTGCTATATATTGGAGGATAAGACAGCATTCCTTAATTGGACATTTATATACAATGCTATGTTGGGAGTACTATGCATTTAATAAATTAAAGAAAATATTCATCAATATAGTGTGAAGCAGTATGTAATATGCATCAATATATCGCAGCTGTAATATGCATCGATACATTGCAGATGTAATAGGCATCGATACATCGCATATGTAATATGCATCGATACATCGCAGATGTAATATGCATCGATACATCGCAGATGTTATACGCATCGATACATCGCAGATGCAATATGCATCGATACATCGCAGATGTAATATGCATCGATACATCGCAGATGTAATATGCATCGCTATATCGTAGATGTAATATGCATCGATACATCGCAGATGTAATATGCATCGATATCGAAGATGTAATATGCATCGATATACTAGTATCATAGAGTGATATGAAATCGTAGAGTAATACGCATTGATTTATTGGACATTAATATGATATTTTACATTAACATTACTACAATTTTTCTATATATTTCTCGAAGTATTTATGTTCTTATTCTATAGATATGTAAGCCTTTTTTTAGAGAAATTTTTTCAATAGTGCCTGCTTGTCTTCTTGCTCTTATTAAAACATATTTTGTTTAGATAAAGCTACAACACGTTGTGGTTAATTGTACTTAATAGCCCCGTTAAGCTAAATAGTTGACTCCAAAGTACATGTATAATCTATTAACGTAATGAAAACACTCACGAATAACTAATGCTTTCTCTTATACTGAGGTAACCACTTGTTAATCAAGTACGTGCGACTGTAGTTATTCTGAAGTTATTCTGAAGATCTGGTAATTGTCTACTAAGGGTTATTTCGATTAGGTGCAGACACAATGTGATGACGCAGTAAGGTGTACCGGAAGTAAAAAAAACAACCTGTGCATTATTTTCCAAGGTTTCTATTTCGTCATTTTTCAAAATGAAGTTAAAAAAAATCACTTACATATTTTTAGTGATATGACCAAAGATAAAATAAAGACCTATATTCAATATTTTGCAAAAAAAACCTCTGAGTTAATTTTTTTAGTAATTTTCTGCTATCGAGCTTCGGTACCTAAGTACGTATTATTTTGTAGTTAAATAGTCCCGATTAAAACTAAATTGTTTCATGCTTGCAACATTTATTTGCAGATATTCTGAACATTATATTTACACAAGAAATAACTAAGTTTCAGGCAAACATATGCCAATTTAGCAGGTTTTACTAAAATCTTGTAATTTAGTAGTTTGCAGAGATGTGAGTGCAAGGAACGATAACTCTGCGTGGAGATTGGACACCGTTAACAAACTGCATTCATTCGGCACCTCTTACATATATTCTACTTTCACTTTCAAAACTTTCAAGGTGATAAACTAAATCAACATGCAAATGGTTCTAAGCTCTCATGAACAAGTCAATGAAGTCATTTCAGTCAGAATAGCAGACCCATAAATATCACAAAAACAATTAGTGTTTACACTGCTTTTTAAACCAATCAGAGATTATATAGTTGGAAACTTCTTCCTACATCAGGCATGAATACCAAAGTAATTTTTTCCTGTACATAGCGTGCGTACACAGTAACACCGTTACACCGTACACGTTCCACATGTTGCACGTGGCGGTCAATGTTTGGTCTACAAAGGACCACACGCGCGTTATTTGGTTGAGCTAGGTCGGCTCTTGTCATGTTTAATTATGTCCATGGAATAGATTAACTGTTCGGGAATGACTGATTATTCATTAAATATCATATACATACACAAAACATGCCTTGGTCGTTCTTGATTAAACTGATAAACAAATTGGAGTACATTTAGACATGATGCAGGGAACGGTTTTGCCTGGCAGTATGTACTGTTTCATTTAAACAAAGTTATAGTAACATTTGTTTGAACGGCTCAGAAAATAGAGTACTGTTGCTTCGCTGTGGCTATATAAACAATATGATCATTAACCACACGTGCTGGTACGATTTGCCTTGTATGTTTGTTATTTACAATACAGATGTGGGTGTTTCGTCTCCCCCTCCACCCTTCCCAACCCCCCACTCCAAGTACTGAACCCCCCCCCCCCCCCCACCCCCTACCCCTGCCCCCAGTACTGAAAACTCTCTAATTTAAAGCTGAGTACTGAATAATCATTCATTTTAGACCCAAGTACTGAATACCATTTAACATGAATTTATTCGTAAAAATTAACCAATTTGCTATTTATTCGTCGAATTCTATGAAGATGTGATATAAAAGGACATTTAAAACTGTATTAAAGGTTGTATCTCATCGTTTTGCTGATTTGGAGTCAATCATGACGATTTTTGCGGACTTCAACGGGTTTTTTTACATAGAAAACATAGTTTGAAGGCATGTACCTATTTTTTATGCGTACTGAATACTAAATAATGTAACTTGCGGGTACTGGTACCCGGGCCGTGGGTACTGAATACTCTCTAAATTTGCCCTGAATACTGAGTACCAAAAGGGGGGTGGGGTGGGGTGGGGGGGGGGGGGGTGGACGGGGGGGTGGGGGTGGAAATACCCCCCACAGATGTATTTCTGTTTTCATGTACGTAAAGTATATGAGCAATCGGCTAAATGACATTGTAAAATGTTGATGATAACTGAATGCAAATTCGTTTTGGAGGGAATCTAAGGAGCGTCATGCTATGATGGCCTGACCGATATGGTGGTGACCTTCTAGATCCATTCGAGTTAAGCTTTGAAGCAGTGAACGAGACATTGCGAATGTTATATGGTCAGTTATTGTATGTTTGTACTCTTTCAGGTTGTGAAATCAGCGGTTAGGAAGCACTGCAAGTGTCACGGTATATCCGGGTCCTGTACAGTCAAGACGTGCTGGAGACAACTCTCGACATTTCTTTCCGTTGGTAGCGCTCTGAAACACAAATATGAACATTCCTACAAGGTTGTCACGTACACCAACCAGGCGACTGGAAAATCGCCACTTTCCGATGAACTGATCTTGGAAAATGATTTCGGTAATATTGTGCGGTCACGAAAATCTAGAACTTCTGTGAGTGACAATAGTTCAAAACGAGATAAGACTTCCAAACGATCCGGACGAGACAGACACTCTAAGTCGAAAGACGATGACGAGTTGACACCAAGTTCAAATGTCATGGTACACCTGGAAGATTCTCCAACATTCTGCGAGCCGACGCTGTATAGTCCGGGTACCAATGGACGTACTTGTGATCATTCGAACTGTGACGTCATGTGTTGCGGCGGAGGGTATAACATCCGGTCCGTTAATGTCACGCGAGCGTGTCAGTGTCAGGTACACTGGTGTTGTTACGTGGAGTGCAAAACGTGCGTAAACAAAGAGGAGGTATTTCTGTGTAAATAAGTAACACTGGTCCAGCTTTGATACATATGTATTCAGAAAGGAAAAATGAAAAACAAACCTTTTAAATAGAAGGAAAATACTTCTACACAACGACCGCCATCTGCAAAACACATTTAGAATGCTAAATCACGCATGTTCTAAACGTACAACTATGAAATGCAATTCTGTGATTAAGGTCGCTGGGGGTAAAACGTTTATCCTGACAAAGTACCAGGACACAGACCCTAGCAGAGGCACCCCAAGGCAGTTGCCTCGGTAGAATTTTGGAAAGGTAGCAAACATTGAAATAAGCTGTTTAATGGAATATCAAATACATCACTGACAGTCTTGAACATTTAGGCCGTATATGCATTGAAACCGCATGCAGAAATCAACATTTTGCGGGGATTGTTTCTCAGACCCCGCTAACAAGGGATTTTTGCCGCGGTTAAATTTCAGGACTGGCTACGGGCCTGCCAGTGCATATGTATGATTGACACAGATGAGACGTTCTTCAAAAGGATGCGCGCGCGACATATGTTGAACATACTTTTTGTCGTGTTTGATAAATGAAAAGTGAAAACTATAAACCGTTAGACGTTGGTACGTTGGCTAGGTAAACTATGGATTCACCTCCCACAAGATACACATGTTGTATATATCTTTTGTATAACATTATTGCCAATGCCAAAACAGTTTCAGTACAACTGCCTGTTAGACAAGAATATTGTTCATATTTGCGATATTTTTTAGTTTACCGCTTCCTTTCATCGACCGAAAAAAAAGAAGATAATTTGCAACACTGAACTTTCTAGTAGAATGCAAAAACTATACAACTTACAAATTGGTATTACTTTAGTAATATGGTCACTATAACACTATGGTCACAATAATACTATGGTCACTATAACACTATGGTCACTATAACACTATGGTCACTATAATACTGTGGTCACTATAACACTATGGTCACTATAACACTGTGGTCACTATAACACTATGGTCACTATAACACTATGGTCACTATAACACTATGGTCACTATAACACTATGGTCACTATAACACTATGGTCACTATAACACTATGGTCACTATAACAATATGGTCACTATAACACTATGGTCACTATAACACTATGGTCACTATAACACTATGGTCAGTATAACACTATGGTCAGTATAACACTATGGTCACTATAACACTATGGTCACTATAACACTATGGTCACTATAACAATATGGTCACTATAACACTATGGTCACTATAACACTATGGTCACTATAACACTATGGTCACTATAACACTATGGTCACTATAACACTATGGTCACTATAACACTATGGTCACTATAACACTGTGGTCACTATAACACTATGGTCACTATAACACTATGGTCACTATAACACTATGGTCACTATAACACTATGGTCAGTATAACACTATGGTCACTATAACAATATGGTCACTATAACACTATGGTCACTATAACACTATGGTCACTATAACACTATGGTCACTATAACACTGTGGTCACTATAACACTATGGTCACTATACCACTATGGTCACTATAACACTATGGTCACTATAACACTGTGGTCACTATAACACTATGGTCACTATAACACTATGGTCACTATAACACTATGGTCACTATAACAATATGGTCACTATAACACTATGGTCAGTATAATAAGTACATTATTTAAAACAATGCTTAAAGCGTAAGAAAAATACCATTCATTTACACAGATATTTACAAGAATTTTAAGAAACAGATTAAGTGCAGTGCTTACCATTCATTCTTAAATTTACAAGTAAGCTAATATTTGGACGTGAATTGTATTTGTTGGTACAACAAACAACAAATATTTGTATAAATAATTATGTCGTTTTCGCCCACAATAAGCGCAAACGCATACTGCTGAACACTGAACGCCAAACCTTGCTGCATATCGTTCCATGTACAGTAATAATTTAATAACGCATATCGTGCTTGTTGCACCGCTAAAGATCACAACTCCGCTAAATACCACAACTCCGCTATAGTCCACAACTCCGCTAACAACTCCGCTATAGTCCACAACTCCGCTATAGTCCACACACATTTGCTCCACAAAAAAACGAACGCCAGAATGTTGTGGACTTTAGCGGAAAATTGTGTGAACTTTAGCGTTCGTTTTATTTTGTGGACTTTAGCGGAAATGTGTGTGGACTAGAGCGGAGTTGTGGACTTTAGCGGAGTTCTGGTCTTTAGCGGTGCCACACGTGCTCTATGGCTCACCTTTTTTGGAGCATTTTCTCACACTAGACTGAAGAAATAAACTATTTCCAGCGTGTTTGTATTGTGCCACATGATTACATGGTGGTCGGAATTGAGTAGTGATACCAAGGGTCGTATGCCCACAATTATGATGTTTGTTTATAAGTCCCTAACACAAATTTTAATCTCGCACAATATAACTCCTCTAGAAAATATACTACTCAACGTTTGTCAAGCACCAAACCTTCTTCGCCTTTCTCCCCAAATACCGTACGAAACTGTGCTGTATTGAGTTGGGTGACATGCAAAACTACACAAGAAAATTGTTTTCTAATCAATTTCTGACAATAAAATAATGAATTATGAATTAATCGTAAATCAAAAAATGAATTGCTGAGTTTTATGCTGCTGGTAAAACCAGCCACCGTAAAATGTCGAAATGAAATCTTGGTGCTTAGACAACTTGTAGTAGTATATTTCTTTACGTATCTGACATTTGCATAATACACACTGTTTAGAGAGATACATTGTACGCTTTTCTCTCAAAATCAAACATATACTCTTGAGAATTCGTCCATTTTAAAGATTTTTTTGTTGTTACGTCTTTTTAAAATATCTTGTTGTACCTTAAAAACACATTCACATCAATTCAAATGAAACGTCGTCTTACGGTTAACGGTTGGAGAGTTGAATACGACGCACCAACAAAATATGAACATTCCAGACTAACCCTCTATTCACATAGCGATACAAATATGCAGCATTCATTACCTAGAACCTGAGTGTAGTACCACCTCACTTGGAGAACTGCAGAGTTGTTGCAAAGTTTGTTGTAAACACTCCATTTTCGCTGAAGCCACGATCATTGCTTTCAGCCACCATTCAAGTAACGTCTCCGTGGCCGAATGGTTAACGACGTTGCGTTATAAACCTTCGCCTCTCACCGCTGCGGGTTCGAATCCCACTGTGAGCTCGACCTGTAAGTGATGAAGTGTCGATTCTTACGGACGGCGGGAGGTGTACAGTACTGGTTCTACCCAGGAAAAGTGGGTGGTCTGCCTCCACCACAAAATATCGACCGTCATATATAACCTTGCATGTGTTGAAAATGACGTAAAACACCATACAAACAGATACCAAGTAGCACCTAATGCAATAAAGGGATAAACATGACAAAAAGAACAAAACAACATGGATTCGGTTGGATTTAACATCCCCGTCTGGTGTTAAGACATGGGCATACAATGCAAGTTGTGAGTATCTGTTTGTTTTATGTTCAGTTTATAGAAAATGTGTGTATTAGATCCGAATAAAAATATGTCCAGCGAGTTTGTGTTGTGCGAGATCAAGACCTGTTTCGGACTTGAAACATATCCCGACCGCGGGTCCCTTGGTACCGACGATCTTCAAGTCCCGCCCGCAAGGTATTTATCTGGAACAATATAAGTCCATCCGTAAAAAATGTTGGTTTGCTGTGCTCGCCCTACTCACTAAAAAGAGCCCTACTGTTTATTGCAATTCTCTTAACCTTTTTCTTTTTTTTGCTATTTTAAGAATATTTTCCCTTTAATTTCTTACGTTTTTTACTGTTTTTGGAAATAAAAAAATATTCACCTACCTACCTATCCACCTAAAACTTTTTGGGTCGGAGCACAGCAAACCAAGATTTTTTTAAGGATGACCTAAACCCGCTGGAAATATTGTATTTCTTAACTTTAGTCAAACGTGCATACGTTACGTGTGTGAAAAAAAAATAGACTATTCTCGCAATGTAATATGTCCTTGTCAGTGTTAACCATACACGAACATTTCTGTAACTGGTCTACATGCCATCAATAATGTTTTACGTTAATTTAAACGGAGCAATTTATTTAGCATGTTTAGTTGTTACCATAATTGTTTTAAGAAAAGAACAAACAGAACACTAGTATATTTCATTATGTAGTACTTTGGTCCAAAATACACTGCAAATGTTTAATAGAACATGGCTGCTCTTGTAGTTATATGGCATTTATACATGATCTTCTACTAGTAATAGAACCTGGTTTAAACACCGTAGCGGCCATTTTTGCGACTGGCCGTTCCAAGGTGGTAGCCCTTTTATCAACCTTTTATGTTTGTGACGTCATATCTTGCCTTTTATTCATCTTTATAGTTGTTTGCTTCTGCGCGTGTTTGTGGTTGACTGTGGTCCTTAAATGCAACATTTCCTGTTCGACTTTATATCTAATTGTAATATTATTAATATGCAATCTGTCATATAGCAGTCATATAGCAGTCATATATCAGTCATACAACAGTCATATATCAGTCATATAGCAGTTATATAGCAGTCAGTGCTTTTGGTATGCCTCATAGTTAAGGTTGGTGCTATTTAGTGTAAACTTGCTTATTTTACATCGAATTTAAATCTATCTATCTATCTTCCAATAAGTCAAACCCCTGCTGGGGACCTAGACTTGAAAGAAAGCTACCTGAACTTAATTACTCTCCAAGTCTTCCTGGGTAGAACCAGTACTAAGCAAATGCAGACAAAATGTTGGATTTTCGCATAAATGGGAAAGAAAAAAAGAAAGAAAGAACATCGCGCAGTAGGAACTTCCTCGGTGATTTACGTAACCTAGTAATTACCGGTTTCGGAAATCGAGAGGAAAAGACCGCGAAACGATGTGAATCACCTTGCGTATGTATTATACTTGTGTACTATGTATTATACTTGTGTACTATGTATTATACTTGTGTACTATGTATTATACTTGTGTACTATGTATTATACTTGTGTACTATGTATTATACTTGTGTACTATGTATTATACTTGTGTACTATACTTGTGTACTATGTATTATACTTGTGTACTATGTATTATACTTGTGTACTATGCATTATACTTGTGTACTATGTATTATACTTGTGTACTATGCATTATACTTGTGTTCTATGCATTATACTTGTGTACTATGCATTATACTTGTGTACTATGTATTATACTTGTGTACTATGTATTATACTTGTGTACTATGCATTATACTTGTGGACTATGCATTATACTTGTGTACTATGCATTATACTTGTGTACTATGTATTATACTTGTGTACTATGCATTATACTTGTGTACTATGCATTATACTTGTGTACTATGTATTATACTTGTGTACTATGCATTATACTTGTGTACTATGCATTATACTTGTGTACTATGCATTATACTTGTGTACTATGCATTATACTTGTGTACTATGCTATTATCTGAATCACCTTGCGTATATATTATACTTGTGTACTATGCTATTATCTGAATCACCTTGCGTATATATTATACTTGTGTACTATGCTATTATGTGAATCACCTTGCGTATATATTATACTTGTGTACTATGCTATTATGTGAATCACCTTGCGTGTATATTATACTTGTGTACTATGCTATTATGTGAATCACCTTGCGTGTATATTATACTTGTGTACTATGCTATTATGTGAATCACCTTGCGTGTATATTATACTTGTGTACTATGCTATTATGTGAATCACCTTGCGTATATATTATACTTGTGTACTATGCATTATGTGAATCACCTTGCGTATTTATTATACGTGTGTACTATGCTATTATGTGAATCACCTTGCGTATATATTATACTTGTGTTCTATGCATTATGTGAATCACCTTGCGTATATATTATACTTGTGTACTATGCATTATGTGAATCACCTTGCGTATATATTATACTTGTGTACTATGCATTATGTGAATCACCTTGCGTATATATTATACTTGTGTACTATGCATTATGTGAATCACCTTGCGTATATATTATACTTGTGTACTATGCATTATACTTGTGTACTATGCATTATGTGAATCACCTTGCGTATATATTATACTTGTGTACTATGCATTATGTGAATCACCTTGCGTATATATTATTCTTGTGTACTATGCATTATGTGAATCGCCTTGCGTATATATTATACTTGTGTACTATGCATTATGTGAATCACCTTGCGCATATATTATACTTGTGTACTATGCTATTATGTGAATCACATTGCGTATCTATTATACTTGTGTACTATGTATTATGTGAATCACCTTGCGTATATATTATACTTGTGTACTATGCATTATGTGAATCACCTTGCGTATATATTATACTTGTGTACTATGCATTATAATCACCTTGCGTATTTATTATACTTGTGTACTATGCTAGTATGTGAATCACCTTGCGTATATATTATACTTGTGTACTATGCTATTATGTGAATCACATTGCGTATCTATTATACTTGTGTTCTATGCATTATGTGAATCACCTTGCGCATATATTATACTTGTGTACTATGCTATTATGTGAATCACATTGCGTATCTATTATACTTGTGTACTATGTATTATGTGAATCACCTTGCGTATATATTATACTTGTGTACTATGCATTATGTGAATCACCTTGCGTATATATTATACTTGTTTACTATGCATTATACTTGTGTACTATGTATTATACTTGTGTACTATGCTATTATGTGAATCACCTTGCGTATATATTATACTTGTTTACTATGCATTATACTTGTGTACTATGCATTATACTTGTTTACTATGCATTATACTTGTGTACTATGTATTATACTTGTGTACTATGCATTATACTTGTGTACTATGCATTATACTTTTGTACTATGCATTATACTTGTGTACTATGCATTATACTTGTGTACTATGCTATTATGTCATGATTTTATTACACTTCCACACAACGTGTAATGTGATAAATGCATTTAACTGTGTACCATTAGAAAATGCGTCAATTTTACATATGTGCTTTAGTAATTCACGAGTACATCCACTGGGCTAATTGGGCCCAATTTTAACAATATATATTTAATTGGGCCCAATTTTACACAATATATATTTAATGACACTTTGACGTTTTCATAAAACGTTGTATTTTTATATATTTATAAAAAAAACGTTGTTTTCACTCTCATATTTGTACAAAATGTACTAATAAATAATTTATGAATAATTCGGCTGGCGCATTATGTTTTCTTTTAAATATTCCAATTTACTCAAGTGTGATAGCCTAAACACTTAAACGTTCAGTGCATTTTTTTTCAGACCGATTTATTTAAAATATTTTACTTCGAAATGTGATCGCACTGTAGCCGCTCTATTAATTAAATGCAGCCATAGCAGACCGTTTTCAACATCAGCCTGTCTTTCCCAATATCAAGAAATATATTTTATAATTATGAGCTGGTTCGAACATTTCTGAAATCCTAAATATATAAGCCTTGCTTACTTTGGTTAAAATGTGTTGACGCCATAACTTTTAGAAAATGTTTCAATGTTTGGGCGATACCTATTTGCTCTAATCAAATAACAACCGAGGCCACATATATATTATGCACAAATAAACAAATTCCAAAACACGAACCTGACATTGTATCTTGTTTTTTATAGTTATTATAATACGAAACATAAAAAACTCCTATCTCTACTCGTAGAGCCATAGCTTATAGTTTTGGGTGCTTGTTTCAGCCAAAGTTTTTACTGCAGTAGCTTGTCATGAGCAATTAAAATAATGCGTACATCAATTATATATCAATATAAAATGGTATTTTCAGTGGTAAATAAAAATACCAAAGTTTAGAAAATCGGTCGAGAAATAAATATTTAGACAGCTCAAATGAGTTTTGATGGGGCTTTTCCCATGTAAATGTCTTGTTGGCGGGACAGCAGAAAACTAAGAAATTTCAAATAATTTCAGTTAGCCGTCATATTTTGCTAGAAACCTTTCAGGGTGTCTTAATTTACGAATGTCCAACAATATAAAAACATTTTTGGGTACAAATTCTAAAAAAGAAACTTTCTTCAAATTTTTCCTGCAGCATAATTTTCCATTGAAAATGCACCATCAAAAACAGCTTTCGCGCAGTAAAGTTTTATTTCTCAACCGATTTTGAAAAGTAAGGTATTTTTGTATACCACTAACATGTCTGTTCCACTGATATACAACTTATTTAGTTATAAATGAATTTTGTCTAAAAAGTCCAAAAAAACCCAACCTTTTTCTGAACCAAGCGCCCCAAACAAAAGCTATATGTTTGCGGAAACGTTCTGATAATCTATGCGATTTTTTTCACCCGTTTGGGAATGGTACCGGTACCCATTCAATTGGGAACATTCGCATCAGTTTGCCTTAAAAAATGTAACTATCAAACAAAAGCAATATTGTATTTTTAATATTTTACAAACACATTACCATGTTCATTCTCTTGTATTATTTCAATTTTATCACCTTCCGCTAAAAGTATATAGTTTCTCCCTTTTTCTGTTTCAACTTTTCTTTCACTCCAATTGGGAAAAAAACATACTTTTTTGCCATTGGGAATGTACCTTTTTTCTGTACCACTTTAAAGAAAATCTGGTTAACCCACAGTGCAACAGGCTTCTGGAATGGATACTATGTATCCGGGATGTTACAATGCTATGTATAACTTGTACAACAATAATATTACTTCAACTGCCTGAAAGAGATGGTGAAATTGATAAACAAATAGCTGAGGCACGTGTGCCTGACAGGACCAATCAAAGTCATTGTTACATATGTTCTGTCTGCGATAACTTACGTCAGTTCTCATTTGATGATAAGATCTCGAATGCTTTGTTGCTTTGACTGCTTCCAGCTTTGAATCAAATAAAATAAGCGTTAAAAATAAATTAAGTAAATTAGTTCGATTACTTTTATAGAGGGTTTAGAAAAATCTATATATGGTATTTGTATTCATTTGGGTGTTAACTGTGCCATCTGTTTGGTTTTTCGAACAATTAAAATTTGGTTCCTTATGGCAAACAAACAGCATATCCCATAACAGTTGTACATAATACGTAGATCATCTTATGGGTCATATTGGTTAAGAGGGGCTAAATACAAGATACAACGTCTCACACCACAATTAATTTTCCATGGGTTTTTGTTCGTGGCATAGAGATAAACACAATTTACATGTCTTTATGCTTAAAATTTTTATTGCTCAAATATCTGCATTTTAAAACACAACTAACAAATATTTACCAGGTTGAAAATTATTAAATTTCATGTTTGCATGACACCTATCAAAATCTAGCGTAATAAAGTGACAAAAATACAACCCCGTGGTGTGTAACATGAAGCAGAATCAGCTAGAAATCTTATATCAACATGCAATTTGTTGAGATCTCTTCCAACAATACTGTAGATGTAGAACCTGGTTAAATGTTAAATCAATGTATGCAATGGAAAGTCATGTATCAAACAGAAGGGAGGAGCTATTGTTTTTATCTACCTCAGTCATCTGTAGGACACACATATTCAAGGGCGGTAATAGTATTGTGAGTCCACAAGCAACTTATTTAGTGTCAGATACGTGTACCAGAAAACGCTAGGTATATACAGCGGTATGACGACACAACAATGATCTCCTAATTAACAAACAAACACCTGATATAAGTATCTTTCTACACTGATAATGAACCAGCATCAGTAGCAAATGAAGAAGTCATACAAACACATAAGTTAAAAGCTGAGGCATCAGTAGCAAACGAAGAAATTAAACAAACACATAATTTTAACGCTGAAGCATTAGTAGCAAATGAAGAGGTCATACACACACATAAGTTAAACGCTGAAGCATCAGTAGCAAATGAAGAAGTCATACAAACACATACGTTAAAAGCTGAGGCATCAGTAGCAAACGAAGAAATTAAACAAACACATAATTTTAACGCTGAAGCATTAGTAGCAAATGAAGAGGTCATACACACACATAAGTTAAACGCTGAAGCATCAGTAGCAAATGAAGAAGTCATACAAACACATACGTTAAAAGCTGAGGCATCAGTAGCAAACGAAGAAATTAAACAAACAAATAATTTTAACGCTGAAGCATCAGTAGCAAATGAAGAGGTCATACACACACATAAGTTTAACGCTGAAGCATCAGTAGCAAATGAAGAGGTCATACACACACATATGTTAAACACTGAGGCATCAGTGACATATGAAAAAGTCATACAATCACATACGTTAAACGCTGAGGCATCAGTAGCAAATGAAGAAGTCATACAAACAAATGAAGAATTCATTCAAACACAAACGTTAAACGCTGAAGCATCATTAGCAAATGAAGAAGTCAAACAAACACATAAGGTAAACGTTGAGGCATCCGTAGCACACGAATAAGTCATGCAAACACATAAGGTAAACGCTGAAGCATCAGTAGCATAGTAGCATACGAAGACCTCATACAAATACATAAGTTAAACGCTGAGGCATCAGTATCATACGAAGAAGTCATACACACACATAAGTTCAACGCTGAGGCATCAGTAGCATTCGAAGAAGTCATACAGACACATAAGTTAAACGCTGAGGCATCAGTAT
This sequence comes from Cyrtodaria siliqua, assembly GCA_037043455.1. NCBI lineage: Eukaryota > Metazoa > Mollusca > Bivalvia > Adapedonta > Hiatellidae > Cyrtodaria > Cyrtodaria siliqua. The sequence goes on along the minus strand of JAWPHD010017116.1, from coordinate 6,686 downwards.
CATATGGAGAAGTCATACAAACACATAAGTTAAACGCTGAGGCATCAGTACCATATGAAGAAGTCATACACACACATAAGTTCAACGCTGAGGCATCAGTAGCATTCGAAGAAGTCATACAAACACATAAGTTAAACTCTGAGGCATCAGTAGCATACGACGAAATTATACAAACACATAAGTTAAATGCTGAAGCATCAGTAGCAAACGAAGAGGTCATACACACACATAAGTTAAACACTGAATTATCAGCAACAAATGAAGAAATCATACAAACATATAAGATAAACATTGAGACATCAGTGGCATATAAAAAGGTCATACAAACACATAAGTTAAACACTGAGGCATCAGTAGCAAATGAAGAAGTACTACAAACAAATGAAGAAGTCATACAAACACATACTTTAAACGCTGAAGCATCATTAGCAAATGAAAAAGTCATACAAACACATAAGTTAAACGTTGATGCATCCGTATCATACGAAACAGTCATTCAACTATCTAAGTTAAACATTCCATCAGCAGCATATGCAAAAGTCATACATACACATAAGTTAAACGCTGAAGCATCAGTAGCATACGAAGAAGTCATACAAACACATAAGTTAAAATAACACATAAGTTAAGCACTGAGGCATCAGTAGCATACGAAGAAGTCATACAAACACATAAGTTAAAAGCTGAGGCATCAGTAGCATACGAAGAAATTAAACAAAAACATAATTTTAACGATGAAGCATCAGTAGCAAATGAAGAGGTCATACACACACATAAGTTAAACGCTGAAGCATCAGTAGCAAATGAAGAGGTAATACAAATACATACGTTAAACACTGAGGCATCGGTGGCATATGAAAAAGTTATACAAACACACAAGTTAAACGCTGAGGCATCAGTAACAAATTAAGAAGTCTTACGAACACATACTTTAAACGCTGAAGCATCATTAGCAAATGAAGAAGTCAAACAGACACACAAGTTAACGTTGAGGCATCCGTAGCATACGAAGAATTCATACAAACACAAAAGTTAAACGCTGACCATCAGTAGCATATGGAGAAGTCATACAGACACAAACGATAAACGATGATGCATCCGTAGCATACGAAAAAGTCATACAAACACCTAAGTTAAATACTCCATCAGTAGCATATACAGAAGTCATCCACATACATCAATTAAACGCTGAAGCATCAGTAGCATATGGTGAAGTCATACAAACACATTAGTTAAACGCCGAAGCATTCTAGCATATGGAGAAGTCATACACACACATACGGTAAACGCTGAGGCATCTGTACCATATGAAAAAGTCATACAAACACATAAGTTAAACGCTGAACCATCAGTAGCATATGAAGAAGTCATACACACACATGTCACACGCTGATGCATCAGTCGCATATGGAGAAGTCATACAAACACATACGTTTAACGTTGAGGCATCGGTAGCATATGAAGAAGTCATACAAACACATAAGTTAAACGCTGAGGCATCAGTAGCATACGAAGAAGTCATACAAACACATAAGTTAAACGCTGAGGCATCCGTAGCATACAAAGACGTCATACAAACACATAAGTTAAACGCTGATATGGAGAAGTCATACAGATACAAAAGTTAAACGATGATGCATCCGTAGCATACGAAAAAGTCATACAAACACCTAAGTTAAACACTCAATCAGTAGCATATGCAGAGGTCATACACACACATATAAGTTAAACGCTGAGGCATCCGTAGCATATGAAGAAGTCATACAAACACATAAGTTAAACGCTGAGGCATCAGTAGCAGATGGAGAAGTCATACAAACACATAAGTTAAGCACTGAGGCATCAGTAGCATATGAAGAATTCATACAAACACATAAGTTAAGCACTGAAGCATCAATAGCATATGAAATAGTCATACAAACACATAAGTTAAACACTGAGGCATCAGTAGCATATGAAAAAGGCATACAAACACGTAAGTTAAACGCTGAGGCATCAGTAGCATATGGTGAAGTCATACAAACACATAAGTTCAACGCTGAGGCATCAGTAGCATACGAAGAAGTCATACACATACATAAGTTAAACGCTGAGGATCCGTAGCATACGATGAGGTCATGCAAACACATAAGTTAAACGCTGAGGCATCAGTACCATACGGAGAAGTCATACAAACACATAAGTTAAGCACTGAAGCATCAGTATCATATGAAATATTCATACAAACACATAAGCTAAACACTGAGTCATCAGTATCATATGGAGAAGTCATACAAACACAGAAGTTAAACGCTGAGGTATACTCAAAAAGTAGCAGTTATGCAAAGAACACAATATTGAAATACTTGGTTACATATAATAACATTAAAATTTATTTTCAATTTAATGAACAAATTAGAATGCGAGTAAATTAAAACATTCATAAAGAGATATATAGAGGATCTTACATGAGTGACTGTGTATTATTGATTTTAATAACGAGTTGAATAAAATGATAAGATACGAGGCTCTTGCCGAGTATCCTATCTTTTTATCCAACGAGTTTCTTAAAGTCAATAATACACAGTCACGAATGTAAGATTCTATTTATCACATAACACACCGATGTCGTGATAGTTTCACTTTAATGTTCCTTATGTACGTCGGCAATTTTTAAGACAACCCATGACGTTGTTTTGTTGTTTACATGACGTCGCTACGTTACGCGGGTGTAACTGCTTTCGCCCTACAAATAATGCGACACCTTAAACCAAATTTAACGTTAATAACATTCATTGTATGAAGTAAGATTTCAAATAATGATAAATAATTAAGGCGTGTGAACGTACCGTATGATATACCATGCAAACAATTGGGATTACATGTTTTACTGTACACAAACACAGTGATTCGGTCCTCATTTGCATCTGTAATACACTAGTGTATTACGAGAAATAAGTCATGGCTTTATTGCACTCCCAGAAGCCGTGTTATGTGATAAAAATTATTATTTAAAGTATGTTAGCACATACATTCAGTTTAAGACAGAGGTAATGACCTGAGGTATACAATGCTATGTATCATTCCATAAAATGAACAGCTGAACTATACACACAACATAAGAATTGCAAGCATTGTCAACAAAGCAACGAGGTAGAGACCAACTACGTGCACACAGAACATTTACAGGTTGTGCCAGTCACGGTTCGGATGAGCGTCATGAACTCCGTGGCATGTTTAACGTGGGTGGCTGTCCCACATCCGGTTGGCCTTAACCTTAACACTCTCTTACCGTACACAGTGGTTTTCTCCGTGGGTACAGCCACTGTATTATAAAAATTCAGTGAAACAAATATATTATAATACAAGGCTGTGTGAGCATAGAGTTGAGATTTTTTATAAACATTTTAGCATATTCGATGTTGGTTGGTTGAATGGTGTTTCGCGTCATTTTCAGCACTTTCTGGACTATATGACGGTCGTTTGTTTGTGGTGGAGGCAGACCACACACCCGCCTTTCCCTGGGTAGAACCAAGACTGTATACCGGCCTCACGAAATCCTTAAGAATCGACACTTTCTCACGTACAAGTCGAGCTTCCAGTGGCGTTCGAACACGCAGCGAAGAGAGGCGAGAAGGTTTCAAACTAAGTGCAGGTATCAGGAAATACTGAGTTCTGAATTGCGAAATTGTCAAATCAAATGCATGACATTGGATTTACATTATATTATTAAAGAACCTGTCTTTTTTTTCCCTAAATTGTTTTGAAATTGTAAATTTGAGTTCTTCTAGAATTTTGATATTACCAAAACCATATTAATGTTAAACATACTTAGATTAACAACAGACTACAATTATGTTTAGAAAATCACGAAAGTACGTGCATTAATGTCATTTACAATTTCATTTTTATACTCTCGTAGCTTGGAGGAAATGCAGATCTGCTACTGGTACCACTATTACAAGTTCCCTTGCTGGGCCCCGAATAAGATAAACAAGCATCAAGCCATGTGAGGTCATTCCTTCACTAGACGTGACCGTGGCAAGATGGAATTGAATATTTTAACTAAATACCGGGAGGTGGAGAGCCCAGAATTGGGAAAAATAAAAGGTGTTATAAGGAATAGAGTATAAGAATAGTTTGTTATAACTAGTATGACATTAATTGTCATAAAGGAAAGAAAGCATACACAGTTTTCTTATAATCCAGTACTTATCAATGAGGGCACGGTCAGGGAACTTGTAATATAGCACTATTACAAGTTCCCTTGCTGGGCCCCGAATAAGATAAACAAGCATCAAGCCATGTGAGGTCAGTCCGTCACTAGACGTGATTGGAGGGATAAGAAAGGGAATATACATTATATGTGTTGCTGGTGTTTGGGTGTGTGGGTGATCAAAGATAAAAAAAAAAGAAAAAAAAAAAGAAGATCTCTGGCTTGTCCTTTTTCTCTCATTTAAGAAAGCATACACAGTTTTCTTATAATCCAGTACTTATCAATGAGGGCACGGTCAGGGAACTTGTAATATAGCACTATCATGAGTCTTGTATACATGGCATACTAGCGTCACTCGTTTGTTTATCGAATCCAATGTCATTCAGTAATTGCACGCACTGCTGGAATTCCTTAACTTAACAAAGCTGTCAAGACCCGGTGGAAGTCAAACGTGAGAGGGGAACCAAGGGGCCGTGACCACTTGGTTATGTGGTCAGTAGGGTGAAGCCCGCTAACGTCCGAGACGGTCTGTGTTTGGATTTCAGGAATGTTAGCTTATATTAGATGTATACTTGCTATACTGTTCATATGACCATACATTGTAACTGAATGTATTTAAGTAGCACATTATATGGAAGTGATACGGAAATCTTTCTGTTTAAACTATAGGCCTAATAAATGTTACCGATTTTTGGTATAATTATACAAAATTTTATTTAAAAAATTGCATACAAAAAACATTTTGGTCAAATTTCAGAATGCGTGAGAACGTAAAATGTATGCGTGTGAGCGTGATTTGACACTGAAATGCGTGTGTCTCACGTGCAATGCGTGAGACTTGAGATATGAATTAACTACCAAAGCTGAATTATTTCCGGAGTAGAATACAAGTTTACCTGACCGAGTATAATTTCATTGTGATTGACCGCCTTGTTAACGTTTGATACATAGGTCTAATGGACTTTGTAGATTGAATGCAATTGCATTTAATTAAAAGGATCGGAGGCGATCTTGACGATTTTGAGTAATTGATACCAATACAAATACAAGAGAAACTCCTCGTAACGTGCTTTATAGTTTTATTAAGAACATGGTAGGTATTACAGCAATTGTAGATATAATTGTACAAGATACACGCCCTTTTACATCATTTTACTGAAAAATATTCACGAATTTATAAACAAAACTAAATTAAAAACTTTGTTTCGTGACAATATGTTCGGTGCACGCCATTAATATATAAGTATCGTCAGCATTTCCCAACATCAAAAACAGCACCACTAACACCGCGTACTCCTTTTACAAACAAAACTTATTATTTCATAAAAGATGGTATTAGCCTTAATCAAACAAGGACAATTTGTTTGGGTAAACTTGAGCAATTAATCTACATTTCATGCGACGTGATGTATCAACAAACAGACGTAACATGTCTATGTGGTCAAAACATTGACATTAATACGGCCAAACACATAAACGCAACTTTCAATTTCCGTCACCTTTCGGTATCACTGCAGCCGATGAACTATAATGTGTACAAGCGTTTAATGGAAATATAGTGATCAAACGAGGCGAGATAAAAGTAACAATAACACTAGTAGGCCAAATGTTTGAGACTGAACTAGTATGACTTTTATAATTAAAAGGAAATGATGTCCTAAATGCATCTAAGGAACGTCTGAATCTTATAGATATGATATTTTATTCAAACATAAGGCATTACGCCCAACAGTTCACATGCAATTAGTACATACATATAAACATGTGTATGAAATACACACAATATTTTCCAGTTAATGACAATTTGTATAATTTCATAGGTGAGTTTCAAGATCATCTGTATATGTTACTAGTTGAAAAGTATTTGACAACTATTAAGTATATAAGTGTTTAATATATATTTTTAAATTAATATTCCTAAGTATTGATCAGAACACATTTATATCTGTGGCCAAAATGGATAAAAGTGATATTTATCTATAAAACATGTCGTCTCTTCTTTTAAAACATTTACTAATGAAAACGGACAGTTTCTTTAATAAACTCATGTTTTCTGTTGTCATAAGTTCAATAAATTTTGGTATGTTTGGCCGTTTCCAAAAATATTTGTTAACATATCATGATATAGTGAACACTCCAATACAAAGTGAAATTCATCTTCTAGTATATCACATAACTGGCACTTTCTTTCGGATCTTGGTGTTTTATTTGGTCTATGCCATCGACCAGTTTCTATTTCTAACCTATGATTAGAGACTCTTAGTTTTGTAAAAAAAAGCTCTAAATTTCTTTATATTTAGTACATCTAGATAATACTTAAACCTGAAATCTGATATTATTCTGTATGTACTAGCTCTAGTGGAAGCCGTTAATTCAGCATTCCAATTTTGTATAAACATATTTTTAATTCGTTGTTTAAATATATTAATGAAATACATTATGTTTTCTACTCCTTAAGAATGCCAAACTTCATTAAATCCTGTTCGTTCCA
>JAWPHD010017115.1:0-46281 GCA_037043455.1 Cyrtodaria siliqua | reverse complement strand
AAACTGGCTGTAAGCCAAATATGTTATCAGTTCCGCATTTGAAGCCTCCGACCGCCCCCACCAAAAAACAACAACAAAAGCACACACAAACAAACTAACTAACAAACAAACAAACACACACACACAACAAAAATAACAACAAAAATTGCACGCACATGACAACAATAACAAACAACAACAAGTAAACATTGTATTGTTTGCTTTAATATCTTTAACGCTATCCCTCATCAAACGTCATTGAAACCAGTCCTTTACACACGACACCACCCCACAGTTCCGAGAGAATGATAAATCACAGTGGGGTGTGGGGAAGGCGGGGGGTGAACAGAACAAAGTGGGTGAGGGTGGGGGTGGGTGGGGGTGCAGAACAAAAGTTACACTGTTTAATAAGGCGGTGATTGATGCGGAAAAATAAAAAGTTACATTTCAGGTTTACATTATTGATAATTAATTGATCGTATTTCTTTACTTTTAATTATTTGTTTTTTAAGTGTGGGGGAGGGGTGTGGGTGGAGGGTGAGGGTGAGGACGCGAGGGTGAGGTCATGGATGAGCCGCTCGGACGTGGGTGTGTAGTAGGTCTGCACGTCGTTTTGCTGAGGTAAATATTTGTGCAATTAATTCCAATGGCAGTTCATTTGAAATCCCTCCTTTATCTTCCTTGCCTGTGCGAGTTTTGGAGTACGTGGATACGGAATGGACCTATTATATACATGCGGTACAGATATTACTTCAGCGATTGGGTTTTAATGACGTTTGGATTTTTCAAGGTGTAGGACATCCAAAGGCCTTCATAATGTTCAGTGTTTAAACAAAGAGTAACCGAATTGTATACACGTATACGTGAATCGACTGGGTTATTCGCATATTCGCTGTTCCACGAGTTTACGTATAAACCTTACTTGGATATTGGGTCTGTTCAGGGTTCTCCCATCGGTTACCGAAAGCACTCTCGGTAACCTTCGGCTACCATCGGTCACCGTGGTAACCAATCTTCCCGAGACTCTACCCCTGAGGTAGTACCGGTGACCAAATATTACCACCGGTGGCCATTGGCAACCAACGTGGTTGCCGATGTAAGAACCCTGAACGAACCCAATGTTAAAATAAGAAAATTCCCTGTGGTTTTGTCACAACTGAGAATGTCATCATATAGGTTACATATAGAGTCAGGGCGTTGGCATAAACCACATAAAACACCAGTTTGTTCTGTTCACCCCCCGCCTTCCCCCACCCCCACTGTGATTTATCATTCTCTCGGAACTGTGGGGTGGTGTCGTGTGTAAAGGACTGGTTTCAAGGACATGTTCCGTTTGTAACACATTGGAAGACGAATTTAATTTAATTTTAGATTGTACTCTATATACTGATTTAAGGAAAATATATAAATCGCTATTTCTGGTTTAGGCCAACTTTTCCGAAATTCATTCAGTTAATAAAGTGAAAATGGAACAACTATCAGACAACTTATGTACATGAGGTGTTTAGACTAAGAAATTCTATTATATATAATAATTGATAATAGTATTACCAGTCAATTAGTACAGCTCTTGTTAACCATTGTTTGCTACTAACACTTATAAGTATTGCAATTTGTTTATGTTTAAACAATATATGTGCAATCAAACCTGTTTTAGCGGTGACGTATAATGGGCAGACACATGCCATACATTTAAATAAAACATAGCTCTGTTATTATCTTAAATTTGATTTAAGTTACATATATTATTATCTTAAATTTGATTTAAGTTACATATATTATTATCATATATTATTATCTTAAATTTGATTTAAGTTACATATATTATTATCTTAAAGGACTAGGTATGATAAGGGCCCATTTTGGCCCCTATTTAAATTTTGATAAAATAAGTATAGATGTTTTGCAAAATACCTGTATTTTAACAAAAAAGGAAAACTAAAATGTTGGCTTATCTCATTTTTCAAAAAATAAGATGTTTTTTACGCATGTATGTTTTTTTAAGAAATAACTTAAAATAGTTGGGTATAGGAAGAAAAATTCAAGCACTCTTGCTCTCATTGTTGTTTTTAATAATATTTGTACTTTAAAAGTATTTGCTAATAAATTATAAATAATTACACTATCAAGTTTTACCATATTGAAAAACAATATATGAATTATAAGGGAGATAACTCTGTTTCAGTCTTGACTTTAACCAAAACTACGACTTTTCTCAATGCTAACCTATTTGTTTTAACATTGCAGAAATACTTGTTGTGAATTATTTGGTATTAGTATTTATAAACATTTGTTGGTTGGTGTGAACGTAAGGTGTAAATGTCTTATATTATTGCCGGTAACCATGGCAACAGTAGTTTATATGAGTTTTTTTCATCAAATATTCCTTTTTCTTCAACATTTTCATTTCTTTTTTTGTTAAGAAACGATGGTTTTATTTCAGATGTGTATAGAGTTGTCCTTGTTGTATTCATACTTAGCTGATATCATTTCATTGTTACCATGACAACAGGCAGTCTAAATAAGTTTCCTTAAAAGAAGTTAACAACTTTTTTTAATAGTTTCGAAAAACTGAAATTATATATATTTAGTGGCCACAGGCTTTTACAGGCCAGTTTTGAACCTTCGCATGAGTGACTAATTGAGACGGGTTTGAGAGTAGTAAAAAATAAAATAAATAATAATATAATAAAATCATGCATAACATATTGAAGTATATATAAATATAATGTTTACTCTCCGAAGAGAAAGAATATTGAACTGAAACACTTGTTAGTAAGTGAAAAATGGAGAACATGTATTACAAAAAAATTATATATGTAACAACATAGACTTTAAATGTTGCCATTTATTGCCGTGCATGTATATGTATTAGGTGTGGTACATGTGCACTCATAGACCTAAAGGTCTTTTGTATTTTAAATAAATATTTACACGTAGAATACGTGTTCCCTGAAAATTTAAATTTACATTATATTTTTACAAATACGTAAATTGACGGAGTGAAGTCGATTTTTATGTTTAACGTAACACGTCATACACTTCTTCAACAACACATTTTGATAACAACACTTAACTATCTTGATCAGCTAGGAGTTGTTTATTTTTCACATTTTACTTCCCGAAATGTAAAAAAACAACGTGTAATATAATATAAAGTTCAAGGATCTTTGACACATCCGTTCATTCAATGTAAATTGCGTTGTAGTCCTATCGTATTCAGAAATAAGAGTATCCATGGTAAAATATGTTTATGTTTACGTTTAACTTCGTTTAAATTAACCTCACAAACTATACAATGTATATATAATAAACGTACAGGAATGTGTCAACAAAATAACATCTTGCACCAACATCCCAAGCTCTTGCATCGATATCATCATAAACAGCGTATTTTAACAAGAGACCCACGAGGGCGTGTGCACGCTTAAACTCAACTTTGATGTAAAGGTTGGTCAAAATTGACCAAGCGGGATTTTGGTTTAAACATATTTTATTTCTCATTATTATTACAACATGGAATCAGTACACAATAGCAGAAAAAGGATTAGAACGAAAGCGGGATTTTAACTAAGCTGTTTTTGAGAAGGGATTGTTTTAAAGGTTTTCCCTATATAACTCTATGTAAAACTGTGACCCTCGGGTGTGGACAGATGGCTATAGTAAAAGAAGATGTTTTAAGTTTTTCCTTATATAAGTCTTTGTAAAACATGTGATCCCTGAGGCGGGCCAAATGTGACCCCAGGGTTACCATTTGAACAAGCTTGGTATAGGACCATAAGCTTATAGTAAATGTAAAATATTAAACCTCTGGCTCTTGCAGTTTCAGAGAAGAGGAGTTTTTGTATTTCCCTGTATATAAGTCTATGTAAAACATGTGACCCCTTGGGCGGGCCACATGTGACCCCAGGGTCACCATTTGCACAAACTTGGTAGAGGAACATAAATGTAACATATGATAGCACTATGCCTTTTGGTTTCAGAGAAGATTTTTTTCCCGGTATACATGTCTATGTAAAAATATGCAAGCTTTAGATTAAATTAGAAACAGTACATACATATGTTATAATTGAATTGAATTGGATTTTATAGTCGCACCAACAGCAAAGGTCATATGGCGACTTTCCAGCTTCCACTGGTGGAGGAAGACCCCAGGTGCCCCTCCGGGCAATTTTCGTGCACGGGCAGGCACTTGGGTAGAACCATCGACGTTCCGCAAGCCAGCTGGATAGCTTCCTCACATAAAGATTCCTAGGCCCCTGAGGGATCGAACCTACAGCGGTGAGGGGCAAGTGATTTCAAGTCAGAGACGTTAACCACTCGGCCACGGACGCCCCGACATATGTTATAAATTGTGGCTGTTGTTGGCGGGATAGATACCTTAAGGTTTAGGTTATTTTTAGTACCATCGGTCATTTTGAAAAAAATCTTCTGTACTGTTCCCAAGCAGCATACAGAAGCATCCCTTTAACATTTGAGGAGAATTGGACGGACGCATAATCCATGCAGAGTTAAAATACACAAATTCTTATGGACGTTTCAACTTATGGACGTTTCAGTAGCGGAAAGGATTTCTGTGAAGCAATTTGCTTTCGTTTCAATTTATTTATTATTGCAGCATTTGTGTGTTATATTATCTTTGAAATAAAATATGTTTAAACTAAATTCACATTGAGCGGTTTATATATATTATTAGGATGAGAAGACATTCAGAAACTACAACTTAAATGGCATTTTCAACGCTATTATGATAATGACGGGAAACACCTTTATTTATTGTTTAAAACGTTTGAACGACAGGTCAGCATAGTCCGCATTGGTCCATATCAGATCTACTGTGTATTTCAGGATTCCTAAATGTCGAATATGAATCGAGATTTTGTTTTATTACTTGCTTTATGTTTTCATACCTGAAATGCAAATAAACGCTCCTGGATCTGTTTACAATCTTGTCATTGCCATCCGTTATGCTTCACAAAGCCTAAAATTCATGACACCCTTGTTTACATTGTAAAAATTAAAACAACATGGCGGCATTATTTTTAGAAATTGTCGTCTGCGCATGTCTGTTTTTAGCGTTCGCATGTACCAAGTAAAACGTAGGTTATGCAGGGTGGTGTTGTTGTTCAATGTTCAGCACCTCCAGTAATCGATCGTACATTACTTTAATTTTTGAGATGAAAACCATTATATCTAGCAAATAAAAGGTAGGTAAATAGTATACTGCGTTTATATTTTATTATTTAGATCACTATTCGTCAACTGATTTTTTAATTCACCCTACCTTAGAAAATTGGAGTATTCCACCGTCGCCATTTTGGTTTTCGGCTTTCAATAAAATTACATGTGAACAGTGGGGGTTAAACAGATTGCAAACAGATTTAGGAGCGTTCGTTTTCATTCTATTTAATCATATCAGGTAGGAAAACATATAGAAAGTAATAAAAAAAAATCTCGATTCATATTCGAGGTCTACGCACCTTGAAATGCACAGTAGTTATTGGTTATTGACTATTTTAATTCGACTTGTAATTGCATTGCAATCGACTTACTAGTAATTTAGGTCAAGTTTTAATAACTGATACATTTTAGTCCTATAAATCAACAACAGAACAGAACAGGATATATACTTTATTGACTTGTACAGGGTACATCATCATTCAAATGAACGTAAATACATAAACATGTTAATGATCACGTGAACATAACACACACACGCACGCACAAACACACGCGCGCACGCACGCACGCACGCATACAAAGGAAATATTAACAAAATCAATAATATTGTATATGTAGTATTGTGATTAGCAGATATACGTAGCTTTAGTACAAATTTTATGTATTTAGCTAAATTAAATAGAGTTTGTTTATTCACCGACTGTAATAATCAAGTACACAATGTGTAAAGGCTTTACGTTAAGATCATTTAACAAACGTATATAAACAGGGTCACACTCAGCATTTTGTTTTGTCTGTGTACACACTTAAGGAAAATATTTATCTCAGTATTAAAAACAATAGGTTTGTATATTTTATCTTTATAAATGTAACCATTTTTGACAATATAAAAGTCAACAAATATTCACAATCATCACATTTGGTCTACAGGTCCTTAACTAAGCGAGATACAATATTCACGCGTCACATTCGGTCTACAGGTCCTTAACTAAGCGAGATAAAACATTCACGCGTCACATTCAGTCTACAGGTCCTTAACTAAGCGAGATAAAATATCCACGCGTCACATTCGGTCTACATGTCCTTAACTAAGCGAGATAAAATATGCATGCGTCACATTCGCTCTACAGGTCCTTAACTAAGCGAGATAAAATATTCACGCGTCACATTCGGTCTACAGGTCCTTAACGAAGCGAGTTAAAATATTCACGCTACAGGTCCTTGACTAAGCGAGTTAAAAAATATTGTCTAATGAAAGTTGGTCTACATGTCCTTTAGTTATCCCTGACCTGTCGATATGTCAAAGTCAAACTGCAGATTAAAATTCGCCAATTGCGTGGCCTAATTATCAAGTACACATGTATGCCGCATGAGTCCATTTTTCACGTTTTTAAATTGAAATATCTATTATATAGAGATTAATGTACATATGTACATGAACATGTTAGCGATTACATGTAATGGTTCAGTCACCTTCTCTGCATATTTGCGGTGAAAGTAAAACAATACAACAACATTAACTGCTCAAGTATTATTTGTTACCTTATAAATACATATGAATACGTTAATGTTCATAGTGTGAGTTGGTGGTATATTTTTGTATATATTATATTATTTAACTATCGTTGTCAAGTTTATGTGTATTTGTTGTATCCTCACGGGTCCTATGACCCATTGGAATTATCTGAATAAACTACTAAATCTATATTGTTTAGTCAAACTACAAACGGTTATGTTTACACATCAAAAAACAGTATATACACGACAATAAATGGCAATCCATGAAGTCAGTTTTGACACATATGTTTGAAATCAAATAAGTGTGCCATTATTAGAGAGAACATTGGAGTTGGCAGTATAGAACAGTACTAAAAAGTGGTTTAGTCAAATTTTCTTTCTTTTGACTTCTTATATTTTATATTTAAATTTGATGACCTTGAAATGGAATTGTTAATATCAAATGGGAAGATATCTCAGTTTGTGAGGTCCAAATAGCAAGTACGTTTCTCATGGTTTTAAAAATACTTTTATTGTTTAAAGATAAGTCTGTAAAAATGAAAATGTTTTACTTTCCCACCTTTAAAGTTTTGACCTATTGTGGAGGTCACTAACGTAATTTCTGAGGTGAAAAAGCCCATACACTTTGAAAAATGTCAATTAATTAAAAAACAAACATTTTTTAGAAAAATATAATTGAGAGGTTATCAAATGTTCAATCAAAATGTTAAAAATCGCAGTTCATTGCTCACAAATCTTGAAGCGCAAAATGCATTTCATGTAATAGTCCAGCTGAAAAATATACTTGTTTTTACATTATTTGTGAAATAACAAAATTGTCAGATGCTTATTTCAGGAAAGATTTGAATAGTTTTAAGGTCTAGATAATTTGTATTCAAGCATAGCGGACACACGGCTGCTTTTGTCTTTTCTTGCGATATCTTCTTTTAATTGCATTATTTGCATGTATTTGTTCAGAAAATGCTCTCGCCTTGCAGCACAAGGCGCAAAGCTGCAAGGCGCACACAAAGATAATTCGCCTTTTCAAAAATCGAGTAAAATCTTAAAGCCCTATCATTTTTGGAATTGTATCGCAATATTCTATATCCACGTATTATTTGCCAACCTCCGCGCAATGATATTGTAACCAATAATCCCTGCTGCCACACACATCACGTGACGATAGCTGAGGTCATGTGAATACAAAAAATCGCGATACACTAGGTAATGCTTGGTACAGCAAACACAGGCAATTGGCAATAACCTCATCACCTTCGAGAAGATGTTGGAAACATTCAACCTGTTTTGGCTTGGGTATGTAGCTCTATGCTTGGGTGTAATCTCTTTATTAAATTTACGCACAGCTTCTGTAATGTCCTCAACGGAATACATGTTTGTTTACAAGTAACCGGTGTTCATATTCACTAAAATTGATTTAAATAATTTTTGTAACCAGATACCGTTTTTCACACTATTTTACTATATTATGAACAAAGCAAGTTGAAATATTGACCTAAAAATATTTAACCAAAAAATTAAACGTAGCTGGATTTCAGGTATAGGTTTCAGTCTCTCCCAGAGGATATTACATTGTATGTGTATGCAGGAACGACAACTCTGGGTAGAGATTGCTATAGGTTTGTGTGGTGGCAGTGGTTACTGTAACAGAAAGGGGAAGTGACCACTGCGGGGAGTTTCATTATTCGCCAGTCGGAACAATCACGACATGTGCTATTGCTTTCAACAATTCAACAATTCGATTATCGATACATGTTTTGGAAACACCGAATCGGTTTTAAAAAAAAACTAACCCGCAAAATAATGTCACAAAACCGTTTATCAAAACGTTATCCGGGTGTTCAGGTCATATTACTAATATATATGTGCCGATTAAAAGTGAAGTTTTATTCACTTAAACTTCCCATGACTGAATATGCGTAAAATGTATTACGAGTTGGTAATTCGACGCTCCAGTTTTGGGGTTTGGTCTGTCCGGTTAAAGCCGTTTATATTGTATCTATAGAGTTTGGATTCTCACCATATGTTATATATATGCCTCGTCTTCTGTATGTTTAGAAACGGTGTACATATGTTGTGAAATGTGGCTCTTGTTTGCGGGATAGTTTCTTTAATATTGTTCTCAGTGATGCAATATTCCAGCTGATGAGTGGAACGAATGCCGTCTCAATTTCTACAGAGGAGTTTATTATAAACTGTCCTCAATTCCGTCCTAAAACGAATGTCGCAGAACCCATAAATGAAACTGTTCGCCATATTGTTGATAAAGAAACACCAAACAAACGTGTTGTAAAATACTTTCCCAGTGAAACTCATATTTGGTACAAAATCTGTGTTAAGGAACGTAATAATTTTCAAAACAAGGTGTGGAACATAGCTGAGAAAGAAAACCGCTGTTATCAGTAAGAACATGAAAGTGGTTCTCTTTGCTCTGTCAAATTTCTTCGTCTGTTGGTTCAGTGTCGTAGGTTTGGACATGCTCTGATGGGCCTGTTCTCCTTTACTGACCTCACTAGGCAGTCCACTAGACATTTTGGATTTAGCAGTCTGTTCAAAGTCTACTTTCATATAGCGACCAACCGTTGCCTTCTCCGACTGTGAATTAGCATTTTCTCGTTTTAAATCATTATTTGCCTCTTGTGTTTCTGTCTTCGCCTTCTCCGGATGTGTTGTAAGTTTATCGTTGTTCACGAGATAACTTCCGCTTGATCCGGAATCCTTTAGTTCAGATTCGTCGGTGCTTTTAGTTGGTCCTTCTGAACTATGTTTGCTTGGAGAGCTAGTCTTTTTTTTAAAGGCGCTGTGTTTTGAAATCACTTTTCCGATAAGGCTGTACAGAACTACAAGAGCGACAAAAACGAAAACCACAATTAAAATGAGAACTGCATTGAAATACGCTTGATATTTAGTTTCCTTGTATTTGTCTACCGTAAAGCAGCGGATGCCGGTAATGTTAGGATTCCTGGTTTCCACTGTGCTACGACCATAAAGGACAGGAGCCGGCCACGAAATAGCCAAGGAAATGCCAAGCATTAGCAGGCACAAACACTTGGCAACACGCTGTGATATCTGCTTTCCAAGTGGAACACATATCTTTCTGTATCTGGAAGTTTGAAGGTAAAAATATAAGAATAATTGTAAATGTACGGATACGATTTACACTGACCATTACGTGGCCGAGTATTAACTTCCATACCCCATCCAACCCCTTCTCCAAGAAGCGAAAACGGAGCTGGCTGTGGTATGAAATAAAACCTTAATTTCGGCTTAAAACGTTTGCATATTACAAAACTAAAACATTTATAAGTAATTTTAAGCAGGTTATCGCATTTTGTTTTAGTAAGAAATGTTTTTTAAACGTGTTTTATTGTCGAAATATCCGTCATAAAATCCTGCTAATATAAGCTTTGCCATCGCTTAATGGAATTAAGGCGGGACCACATAATGTTTGTAAGTTTCTTTGCACTTGTCAAATTCATAAATGACTACATTCATATTGAGATAATAGTAAATTTTGGACAATGACTAAGAATTGTTGAAAATGCTTTCGACTAGTACAAAACATTTAGGTATTACTTTAAAACACCATCTACAACGCCGTATATGTTTACAGTATATATTGTTTACTTTTTTCTTTTTATATAGCTGAGTAATGGTCCATATATGTAATTAATTGTATTTTTCGGAGTTAATGCCGTTTTAAACGCCGGTAGGATGTGGCCAATTCCATGAAACGCGTTTGCGCTCTTCTTGCAATTTGCCATTTACTAATGGCGTTTTAAACCGCATAAATTCAAAAACATGCGAATCAAACGCGCTTCATGAATTTGCCATTTACTTACGGCGTTCAAAACTGCATAAACGCTTAAAAATGCAAGCGCGCTTTATCAAATTTTCTATTTACTACAGACGTTTAAAACCACATACACGCCTAAAATGCGAATCAATTATATGTTTACATTATTTTCTCATCATTATATTACCAACAATAATGTGCCATGGAAGGAGTATAATGATAAAAAAATGCAAGAAAGACAACTACCGTCAGTGTATTTTTTCGACCATATTTGCTACTGAGACACGAAGGTTCCAATCGCAGTAGCTCCGCCTACTTGAAAAGTGAAGTTTATTCAAAATAAGATGCTTATTTTCTTTTTCAACAGAAAGTATCAAGTAAATGTTAATGTATAAGAGAAACAAAGCTGAACATGACATGACTGGAAATCGCATACAACCAGCCTCGTACTCACCTGTCTGTGGCAATGACGAGCAAAATCAGCGCCGAAGACGCGCACATAAAATAGTTGACAAATCGTAGCACTTTACATGTGGACTCCGATGTAAAAGTCAGCGGATTTCTCAGATCTACAATGATGAAGGGCATACCGACAATGCACGTGATAAAGTCAAGCACACCTAGCACGAGGATGAAGATTCTGTGATTGGATGGCTTCATTCTAAACGTGTAAATGATCAGCACGTGCAAATTGCCAATTATTCCAATCACCATTAAGATAGTCACAAACACAACACCACCGATGTATTGTTGGGCTTCTTCTTCGTTGAGCTCTTCTATACTATCGCGTGTATCTTCCATTTCGAGGTCTGATTTGTTGGTAGGCCTATTAATAAAATCTCGTTGTTTTAAACTATTTTATAAACTCTCCACTATAATATCATCCCTTGTGAACTGTTCATAATAGCATTCATTTGACTGCAGTAATGTATATTGTCTTAAATTAATTTGCTATAAATTATATAAGCAATAAGCTAGTCCCGAAAAAACTCTTTAATTTACAGATACAGTAAATCACTGTCTGCAGTCTCGATATTTATGATAAATGGGTTTACGATTGATGTCAACGACAGTGTAACACGTACGTGAGAGTCATTCGCCAATAACATCTTCACAAGTCAACATTATTTGTACAATAGTATGTGTACATAATCATATTCCGTCACACTCTATTATTTCTGATACATCCGCCACCGAGAGATGGTCAAAACATAAACAAGATTTAAACTTCACAAACTTAAACTATGTCAAATACGTAAATGGACTTGATTCCAATTTTTAATATTTATGGTCCATCACCTCATTTGTGTCAACTTTGCGGTATATATTGGGTATTTCCCCACACTAGGAAGAAAGCAAATGTTTGCATAATTTATCCGTGGCGACTTAACGTTGACATCTTGTGAAGTTCAAATGCCTGTTTTGGATAAAATAAAAACTTCCCGATCTCGGCACGTGTATATTTACATTATTGCTAGTTTAAAATAACAGTTTACATTTCATGTTTGACTTGTATACTACCTACACTTGCTTTGTTAGTTTTGCATGAATAGTTTAAGAGTATTGACCCGGGACAAACGGCAACCTTGACGGTTTATCGCATTTTAAAATGTTTGTCTTGTTTTATTGATACACCACCATTTTAAATTTAGAACTGAATGCAGATATTAAAATATAGGGGAAATCAAAATTCGAATATATATTTTTGTCGTCATTATTTTGCCATGAGATTACCTATTCTTTTATTTTTTTAGCACAATATTTTATTAACTGGTGAAATTGTACTAATCTTGTTATTGTGTTTAAATTATATTTGTAAATGTGTTTATATGATGAAAAACTATGTAATAATTCAAGTCAATAAAATGTTTTCTTCTTCTTCTTCTTCTGTTGTTGTTGTTCTTCTTCTTCTTCTTTAATGAACATTTCTACAACTAGTAATATACCAAAATTGTTTGTTTTCATTGTGAAAGAGAACCAGCATAAAGTCGCTAGATTTACTACTTTTAAACATAAAGCCGCTATTTTTTACTGCTTATAAACTATATGCTTTCACGTCTCACTTCTTCGTGCATTGTCTTCACTTAAAATCGACGAAGAAGCAGGCACAATTCATTCATACATATCCTTTGTATAACACTGCTTCCATAATGCGAAGCTACTTTGACCCCATATTGACAAGGAGTCTGGTCAGGTCAGACATTTTCTAAAAATGCTAAAGTGCAGACAATCGTTTATTGGTTTTATTCCTAAATATTTAAAAAAACAAACAGAAGTCCTATTTATTGTTAAAAGTATAATAACAAATTAGTTTCTGATCGTCTTAAAGTAGCTATCCACCAACAAGAGCCACATTATTAACATATGTACATCGTTTCTAAACTTACACACGGCGAAGTATATATATATATGTAAAACTTGCATATTTTGAGAATTCAAACTCTTTAGACACAATTCAAACGGCTTTAACCAGCCAGGTCAAAGCCCAGAAATGGAGCGTCAAGAGTTACCAACTCATTTTACGCTTATTCACTCAAGAGTATTTTAATAAACCCGTGATAAACCTATACTTTTAATCGACACATATCATTATTAAATGACCTGAACACCTGGGTAAAGTTTGATAAACGGTTTTGTAGTGTTATTTGAAGGGTTAGTTTCTCTCTAACATAGAAAACATCACTCCTTAGGAATGTGATGGCACACATTCCAAATGTCGCTATGCTCTGTCTGGACACTGGTAATTTTGAAATTGTAGCTAAACGTATTCTCCATTTAACGTATTCTCCATTTGTTTTCTTAAGGTCAGAGGTATACATTGCCTTCAATAATATATTCAATGCATATCTTGCAAAGATCGCCTAATCCATTGAGGATTTCATGGTGTCGTAGAGAACATTACGTCAGTGGTTTATTTCTGGAACTCGTGAGCACTAATTCATACTCTCCAGATCAACCTATTGAGGATGATGCCGTTTCCAAGCATATAACTCAGTGCACCTATTTCAAAACTGGGGTGGACGAAAACTATGTACTGTTTTATCAAATTGCACATACAGCTTATAAATCAATACTGAAAAGTGGATCGCTTGGCAGCAACAAACACAAACCAGAGAGAAAAGTAGCAGATCGGTTTTATTGAATCTGTGCATGACAGGTAATATAAGATGCAACACATCTCACATCTCCAAAGCACCGGCTTTATTGAAATTCTACTTTAAAGCCAAACAGATTGGGCTTGGTGATCGGAAAGGATCAGTAAGTAATAACACTACTGATTTGAAGTTGGGTTGACTATTTACAGCCGCCACACAATACTAAACAAACACTAGTGGGAATGTCAATTAATACTGAAAGTGGGATCCCTTGGAAGCAAGCATACACCACTACAACGTTCTCCAATTGTTAACCTCTTGCCCTACCGCCGTTAAAGTTCACGCTTATGACAAACATCTGGGATTCATTTATTTTGGTCATCTAAAAATCCAGGAGATGTTCTTGATAAAATATGCAGTAAGCGTCAAGTTTCGTCTGTAAGTACTGATGACTTTTTCAAGTACCTTATGAAATACAAGCGTATTGCACTTATTCCAAAACAACTACAAGTTTGGCCTATAACCATATCATAACGGTGTTGTTTTTTTTACAAAAGTTAATTTGAACAATGACACTATGTTTGTGAAGCACATTTTCTATTAAGTAATATTTTCGTCAGGTATGAAACTACCGTTTATAGACAACTTGTTAGTATCCCTATGGGTACGAATTGGGTACCTCTTGTGGCAGATTTGTTTTTGTTTTGCTATGAACTAGATTTCATGTTTATTTTTCACCAGATAATCAGACAGATGTCATCGGATCATTTAATAACACTTCTCGTTATTTGGATGCTATATGTTGAACATTGGCAACATTTCTTTTCTACTGTGGTTAAAATATATATCCTAAAGAATTAAACAAAGCCAATATTTCTAATACTGTTGCTTCTTTTTCTCGTTTAACATCTCGATCTCTGTTGAAATGGAAAAATAATAAGCAAAACTTTTGTCAAGAGAGTTGAATTCAATTGAGACATTGTTAATTATTCCCACTTAAACCGGAATTTTCACTCGAGCAACTTCTTATTGGGTGTATGTTGCTCAACTCATTTTTTTATACGGCATATAGTAGTCGCACTGTCCGTCAGTCAGTCCGTACAATCGTGTCCGGTCAATAACTCTGTCATTCCTGGACGGATTTTCAAATAACTTTGCACAAGTGCTCAACACAACAAGACGATGTGTCGCGCACAAAACCCAGGTCCGTGGCTTTAGGGTCAAGGCCACACTTAGAGGTCAAAGGTAAAAAAGAAGTGCTTTTATGTCCGGTTTATAACTTCGACATTCATGGACGGATTTTCAAACAACTTGGCACAAGTGCTCACCACAACAAGACGACGTGTCGCGCACAAAATTCAAGACCTAGGCTGCAAGGCCAAGGCCACATTTAGAGGTGAAAGGTCAAAACCACTTCGTGGGTATTTATCGCTTACAGCGACATTGCTGGTTTCTTTCTAGATATTGTAGTCGAATTGAGGACTTTTGATTTTCGTAACCCTTGTATAACTAAAACGTTACCGTAAAACGCTACCGTTAGGATTACCGTTACCATAAACTTCGAAAAATCTTTGCGAAATTATATTATGCCAACCCAGATCTACTTTTAAAACATAAAAATAATTGAAGAATTTTTTTGCGACAAGGACTATCACAATCTGACTTCTACGGTGACGTGACTTACAAACGTCGTAAGAGCCATGGCCATGATCACATTCCTACATTCTTGTTAGAATGTTTATCAAAAGAGGTTAGCACCCTATAATTTTACAACGCACTACATGTTTAGTAGTTGACACATTTACAGTTGCCACTATGCTTTCCCCTTTGATTGTGCAATGATCCGGCACAGTGTGAACCGTCCGGCATATTGTGGACCGTATGATGACGTCTACCTAACTCCTGAAAGGCCACTATGCTTTCCTCTTTGATTGTGCGATGATCCGGCATATTGTGGACCGTATGATGACGCCTACCTAAATCCTGAAAGGGACGGTAATGTTTGTCTTCAATCGTGTCCTGTCGTACCCTTAATGGTTTACTCTCTTATCTCTTTGGTTTCTGCTAAGTCACCGATACTTGCGTTGTGGCTGTCTTTATTTGTTTTACTTTTATAATCATACATACATGATCAGCTTTGTGGTATATTTATATTGCCTATTAATGCTGCCTAGTTTGCTAGAGGATAAAGTGGGTTTATTATCCTCACGCTTTGAAAAGGCAAGGGGATATTAATATTAATCGCCTCCGTGTGTCCTTCTGTCCGTCCGTCCGTTACCATATCTCTTCCATAACCACTGAGCTGAATTTAACCAAATTTAGTGGATGACTTCCCCACATGATAGCGGCGAGCAAGAGAAACAATTTGTTTTGCTCCGCACCCAGAGGAGCCTCCGAACCCAATTTGGATACAGCGTCGAATATTTGTATATCTTAGTGACATGTGCGAAGGACGCGAGGGGATTTACGATGGCGCGCCGTCGAATTCGTTCTAGTTTTTATTTGCTTGTGTGTCGCATACTTTGCTTCTAGTTTTCCTTATTATTGGTGTTTGTTTTTGTTTGACTGTGTCCTCCTACTGACGTCATCTCGCATTTTTCAAATTCATCACTGATATTCGGCAGCTTCACTCTTGATTTCTCAGGACTTCATCCGCGGTGCGGTAATTCGGCGTGCACATGCACTAGTAAAACATAACGCGTTCTAATTAAATTCTTTCCTGTGTCAATATAATCATCGTTGTTGTTATTTATATTTTGTTTCACTCTTTTTATATATACATGTGTTTATTTTTAAGTGTATTCATTTAAAACGGCAGTACACAATTTAAAAGCCAGTTCACTTACAGATCAACGAACTGCAAGTACGCGATACTCAATTGTAGTAAGTGTATCACGATATGCATCAACACTGGAAAGTTATTTTATATAATAAATTGGTAGGTTTATAAACAATGCAAGGTGATTCAGAGCTGTAATGGTTAGCAGGTTGGACTGTTCGATTCCCGGCCGCATGCCAGAGGTGGGGACTGTTTCCAACAGTACAAGCCTAGACTGGATTCCGTGGGGACTGTTTCCAGCAGTACTCGCCTAGAATGGATGCCGTGGGGACTGTTTCCAGCAATACTAGCCTAGTCTGTAGACTGGGTGCCGGAGTAGGACTGTTTCCAGCAGTACTAGCCTAGACTGGATGCCGTGGGGAGGGGAGTTAAAATACACCTAACGTGGGATCGACTGGAAATAGGTTGTTCCATCTATTCCAGGTGTGAACTGGCGTCGACTGTACCCACGTTAAATAACGACCTTTATGTGCATTAATACAATGTGGTTTAATATGATGGAGGGGAGAGACTCCTATCCGCAACTTGAAGCTGTTTAGGAGGATAGATAGATATATATGTTGTGAATGCGGTATGTCAGTTGAATGACGCGATAACTTTAAGTATCGTAGGAGCCGGGGGTGGGAGGGGAGGCTTTAGCCCCCCAATAATTTGTAGAAAATAATTGTTAGCGCTCCAATAATTGAAACGTTCCTACGCCCATGTACTATTAAAAACGTATATTTAGGCTCTACTATCTAATAATTAATACGTTTTTACGTAAAACAATTATATTATTAAGGCATTCTCGCACTCGAACGATCGATACTGGTGACATAGATAGATGCCAGCTGTTGCTTATTGTGATGTTTACAGACTCTCTTGGTACTTTTATCGCACGTTTTTGTATAACTCGAGTTTTAGGACATATACGAACATATGTATAACATTTACAAACATATCACACTCTATTGTGGGCACCCCCAGCTTGCTGAAGCACGGCCAGGAGCGTCTTTATAGGATAAACAACAGTAAACAACAGTAAACAACAGTAAACCATATACAACCAGTCTGTCTTTTGCCAGCATAGGTTTGATAACAGACAGATTAAAAACAATTCCTTAATCTGTACATCCTTCTATGCTGGATAGTTTTTTGTGCGAATGCGTGAAGTTACATGGTTAAAAACATTGAAGCGTATTATATATATATATAGTTATCACTGATTTGTTTGTCATATGAACACTGAAACTACACAACCTTGTCTTCTCAGACATGTAAAGTGCTTAAAAAAGGAATAGAAAGCCTAATAAATAACTAGAGAACTGAATCATGTAAGGGTCCTCTGTCCTCTGTGGCCTAATGGTCATGGTTTCGAGTCCTGCCCGCGGCAAAGTTTTATATCAGAGTAAGTTTGTAAAGACTCTACAAGTGTACATGTATATCTACAATGTACATTTTACATGAACTTACAGTAATTAAGATGCTAAGTTTCTCAAGGACTCTCGCAAGATGACCCTAGTGGTTGGGGCTAACTCAGGAAAGAATCAATGACGGTGAATGCATTTACATAAGTTTAATGCAACTTTTAAAATATGTTAAATATATATACAATTATCAAAAAAACAACGAGCGAATACACAGATGAAATATGAAAAGACTATTATCACAAATACTGAATGTGTCGACTGACTATATACGACACTAAAGTGTTGTTAAAGTTATAATAATGTTGACGTGCACAATAATTATGGTCTAGCGCGATGAAGGTGATGCGCGAGAGCTCATGAAGATGATGATGCGCGAATCCAATGGGTGATTGTCATCAAATGCCTTCTATAAGGGTTGATGACGCGAAAGACATGGTAATTAACCTTCACCGAGGTTGTGAATGACGTTCCTCCAGTGAGGACTGATAACGGGCCCACCTCGTATCCCGCGGGTTGTTGATACTGTAACCTTGCCATGTTGCACAGGTACGGGGACCGTCTCCACCGCTTGTAAGCCACTCTCTAATTGTGATGAGTAGCAATGGATGTATATTCTACAACGCCATGTATACGCGTCGAACATTTATACTAGTCACTCATGTCATTGTTAACTAATGCACCTAATATACAACGTTATCAATTCAATCGTGTATTACAATCACTGAGTATATGCCAACGTTAACTAATGCACCTATTATGCAACGTTATCAAATTAATATTGTTTTACAGTTAATGATCAATTACAATAATAACATCTAATAAAGCAACTTCAAAATCATATGCTAGTCTCAAATTAATGTTTGAGAAACATAAAAGCTACCCGGATGTCGTAACACTGAATACAAATGTACGATAAACGTTCATAAAATAAATACTGACCACATATTGCCCGTGAATTTCGCCGGTTCCAACCTCTGCTCAAACAAAGTAACTTTCAATCAATCCCGGCCAGGACTTGAGAACAATGCATTTTATAACCTACATTCCGCCCAAAACATTATTTCCCACGTTCATTCCGTGACACACGTGGCAACATGCGCAATAGTAACATCTACATGAAAGTACCCTTAAACAAATTTTCCCTTTAAAGAGATAGACCTATACTTTTACATGCATTAGCACAAAACTAAACTTATTAATCGTCCCTTCCAAATTGCACAATTGTCCGTGTTACCTGAATATATCATGGACATTGTGAATTGGTTTCAACTTAACAATGGATTAGCGTGTGACTGACAGGTGCTTACAAGAGCTGTGTACGACCAATACGCTCTACTCGTGATTATTTTGTGACAAGGACACACACACGCCACAACCCTCCACTTTTACACCCAGCTCGATGAACAGTTAACACCGTTGAACGTAGACATGAAGGTCCAAAATTCAAGGCGGCAAACAGGGTTATTTCGGGGGTGCAGGACAGTGTCTTGGCACAACACGGTTACAAAACTATCAATAAGGAAAAGACGGAGTGGTCGCCGTAAGGTGTTCAGAAACAGTTTCAGAGAATTATACGATGGCCTTCATCCCACAAGGCACCTAAAAGCAAAGTGGAATAAGGTAGTACAGAGGGCAGTGAGAGAAGAAGTAGGCAGTACAATTTGCCGGTTAGGCAGTACAATTTGAAAACAACAAAAGTGGTGATAAGTGGGGTTTGATTTCTGGATTTTAGATTTTAGTCGTACGAGAATCGACAGAATGTCAGACACAGAGGAAAGCACGGTTAAAAGACTCATTATAATGCCAGATACATTTAATGGAGAAGGTAGTATTCCCAATGATTGGGAAGACTGGTTATCTAGTTTCAACTCTTGCGGAGAAATTAATGGCT
Organism: Cyrtodaria siliqua; assembly: GCA_037043455.1. Classification (NCBI taxonomy): domain Eukaryota; kingdom Metazoa; phylum Mollusca; class Bivalvia; order Adapedonta; family Hiatellidae; genus Cyrtodaria; species Cyrtodaria siliqua. The sequence goes on along the minus strand of JAWPHD010017115.1, from coordinate 26,576 downwards.
AGGATGAGGGGCTGAGGTGCAAATTTTTGGGGGTAAGAATGAAGGGAGCAGCATACAAGGTGTACCAAGACATTGACACAAAAAGGAAAGCAAACTGGTCATTATTATGTGAAACACTTGAAATGAGATTTAGAAGTTCAAAACAACCTCAGTTGTATAAGTCTAAGTTCATGTCGAGAACAAAAGAGACCTGTTGGAGCTTGGTAACCATATTCGCACGCTAGCTAGGAAAGCTTACCCAGAGATCGAAGCCTCCCTCCGAGATGAGCTGGCTAGAGACCATTTTATCAGGGTGTTGGATAATGTAGAGATGTCTTTGAAGCTAAGACACAATATGCCGAAAACATTAGACAAGGCAATTCAAATGGCCGTCGATTGGCAATCAACAGAGGCTGACGTCAGAGGAAGGGCGCCGGAGTCAAAACCACATATAGCAGCCGTACAGGAATCAAGTGAATTGGTGACTATGATGAAAGAGGTCTTGACAATGTTGAAAAACGAGCGACAGTCACAACAGCCAGGGACGCCGATACGTGGGAGAGGAGGTCGCGGCGCGGTTATAATAGAGGTGCACGGAGTGGCACGGGACTTAAGTGCTATGGCTGCGGGGAAGAGGACCACATCCGTCGAACCTGCCCGCATAGGACATGCTTCAACTGTGGCGAAGAGGGCCACTTCCAAACAGTATGCCCTAAGAGGTCGGGAAACTGAACCGAGCCGGGATTGGGGTCAAATCCCAGCATCACCAGTTAGAAAAGACCCAGTTAAATCGAAGGAAGAAGTCAGTATGTGCTTAAGTGCTGGACTATCTATACATTGCAAGGGCGTAGAAACGGCAATGCTCATAGACACAGGGTCCGTCTATATCCTTATCCATTACCCATATCCATTACGACCTTTTTAAGGACATTAAACAGAACTGTTTACTGACTGTAGTACCCTTCACACCTAGAGTAATATCAGCTAATGGTGAACCAATAGACATAGTTGGATCAGTTGAAGTGTCACTAAACATAAATAATGAAACGTGTTTTCAAACTGTACTGGTAGTTAAATACTTGGCACATCAATGCTTGTTAGGAACGGACTTTCTTAAAGCGAACAATGTTGTGATTGATTTTAATAAAATGACATTTTCTGTTAAAACAAAAGAAACTCACATATCACATACACAACAGTTCGGCGGTCTGCAGGGTGGGCTTGAAACACACAGTGACCATACCACCGGGACATGAAATGCTTGTACAGGGAAAAACTAAAAAGAAGCAACGCGGACTTTCGGTGGTAAATTCATGCCTATTTGAACCAAACCAAATGTTTGGTAAACATGAGGGAATGGCTGCAGCCCGTGTGTTGACAGAAGGTAAAGGGAATTGCATTCTAAGAGTGATGAGCGTATCGACAGAAGAAGTGACTGTGTAAGAACACTACCATAGGATATCTGTATCCGGTGCAGGAACAGGACATTGTTGCTTTCTCTAGTTTGGAGCAACCCCTAGTAGAACGGAACACGGTGACCAGGGCCCATCCTATCGGCAGCATGGAACTACTTCGGGAGAGGCATTTACGTTGGATCACAATCTCGACAAGAGTCAAACAGAAAGTCTTCAAGTATTGCTGGGGGAATATGAAGACATATTTTCTACGTCGGCAACGGATATAGGTCGGACAAACATGATTAAACGCAAGATAAATACGGCAGATGAACCAGCGATAAGACAAAATCCCAGAAGAATACCAATACACAGGAAACAGGAGGTTAAAGATCTGATTGAAGGTATGTTAGATGAAGGTATAATAAAACCGTCCTGTAGTCCATGGTCTTCGCCTATTGTGCTGGTAAAAAAGAAGGATAATTCAACCCGTTTTTGTGTGGATAACAGGAAAATAACAAAGAAAGACGCCTACCCGATACCGCGAATAGATGAAACACTCGACACGCTAGCTGGAGCAAAGTTTTTCTCCACCCTCTACATGGCCAGTGGATACTGGCAAGTTGAATTGGAAGAGGTTGACAAAGAAAAGTCAGCCTTTTCAACTCCATTCGGGATGTACGAGTTTGAAGTTATGTCTTTTGGATTGACGGGAGCACCAACCACGTTTCAAAGACTGTTAGAAACTCTATTGAAGGGCCTTCAGTTTGAGGTATGTCTGATATACTTGGACGACGTAATAGTGTTTAGTTCGACGTTTTAGGAACATTTGCAGCGTCTTTGAAGCATTTTCCAGGGGTTTAGAGAAAGCGGACTCAAGCTGAAACTAACTAAGTGCCATTTTGCGAAAAGAAGTGTCAAGTGTTTAGGACACATAGTATCTGATAAAGGTATACAGACGGATCCTGAAAAGGCTGAAGCTGTCCGAGAATGCCCAACACCAAATAATATCAGAGATCTTAGATCATTCCTCGGATTAGCTAGCTATTACAGACGATTCAACAACTTTGCTTCAATTTGTGAGTTGCTGTAGAAAGAAGAAGAGTTTGTGTGGTTAGATCAATGCAATGAAGCATTTATCAAACTGAAGGAAACTCTTATAAGTGCACCAATACTGTCTTATCCAAGTGAGTTAGAAGAGTTTATTCTGGATACCGATGCATGCAGTGATAGCATAGGGGCAGTGCTATCACAAAAGCAGGGAGGGCAGGAACGAGTGATTTGTTATGCAAGTCGGGCTTTAACTAAAAGCGAAAAGAACTACTGCGTAACTAAGAAAGAACTGTTGGCGTTGGTGACATTTGTTAAACAGTTTAGACACTACTTGTTGGGCCAGACGTTCAAAGCACGTATCGATCACAAAGCATTGGCATGGCTTTGGAATTTCTAGGAGCCACAGGCTTATTTAGCTGAATACGAGATGGAAATAGTACATCGGCAAGGTATTACCCATTCTAATGCGGATGCTCTGTCAAGACGTCCTGTAACGGAGCTAGAACCATTGACCAATGAGGACATAATAGACGAGGATGTGTACATCCACACACTAACATCTACCACTGAATTTGACTGGCGGAGGCTCAAGCAGAAGATGAAAACCTTAAGGAGATACTCGAAATGAAAGAAAAGTTTAAACATCGCCAAGATGTGAAGGAAGCTTCATCTAGTACCCTGAAAAGGATGGTAGGTCAGAGGGACAATATCGTGGTGATAGATGGTGTCCTTCACAGGCGTTTTAGGGCTGACACGGGTGATATATACCAATTCATCGTTCCACTGAATATGCAGGAAACCTTATTACGAGAGCTGCACACCGGAACGGAAGGGGGCCATTTGGGTGTAAAGAAGATGCGAAGAAAGGTTAGTGATAGGTATTACTTGTGTGGGTGGTCGGCAGATGTGGAGATATTTTGCCAGGAATGTATAACTTGTGCATCCCGGAAGAATCCTCAGAAAAACAGGAAGGCTAACCTTGTATCAGTCAAGACAGGCGCACCTTTGGAAAGATAGCCCTTGACATTCTTGGACCACTGCCAAAATCCAGAAAGGGTAATCAGTACATATTGGTGTTGTCGGACTATTTCACCAAATGGACTGAAGCATATCCTCTCCGGAATCACAAAGCCAAAACAGTAACCAAAGTATTGGTCGAAGAGTTTATCTGCACATTTGGAAGCCCATATACAATCCATATACAATCCACAGTGATCAGGGGAGGGAATTCGAGTCAAACCTGTTCAAAGAGGTAAACAAGTGTCTCAATACAAAGAAACAAAGAACTACACCGTATCACACCCAGTGTGATGGGCAAGTTGAAAGATTTAACAGGACACTCCTGGATATGTATAAGTAAGCACGTCAATGACGACCAAACCAACTGGGATGAGGAGATTCCATTCATCATGTTTAGTTGGCTTATCGTTTAAGTGTAAATGAATCATCTGTTTTTTCACCTGCTTTCTTGATGTTTGGCCACGAAATTCGCCTGCCTGTGGATATTATGTTTGGAGAGTGTCCCCTGGTAGAGGATGTTTATAAAACAACGTATGCATCTTCATTGAAAAAACGACTTTGCTCAGCCTTTGAAAAAGCAAACTTGGAACAGCACAAAAAAGACAGAAGGATTATTATGATAAACGGGTTTCGGGGTGTGAAATAATCATAGGTGAAAAAGTGATGTTGTACACGCCAGTCGTCAAACCGGGGAAATCTAAAAAACTGCACTGCCCATGGGAAAAAGACCCCTATACAGTATTAGAGAAAATCTCTGATGTAGATTACAAAATAAAGAAACACACTGGGAAAACAAAAATAGTGCATTTCAATAGACTGAAAATGTACCCATCAGTCTCGGAAAAGAAGGATGACCAAGGAACAGATAGGTCTACCCTGGAGCAGCAGATGGCAGCTCCTGGCAGATGTGCCACACCCAAAGGGGGAGCACAGAAGAAAAAGGAAGTCCACCCTGGAGCAGCAGATAGCAGCTCCTGTGGACGACCTTCATCATCAAGTGATAGAGATGCAGAGAGCTTTACTCAATCGAATCAACGGGAGCAGCAGATGGCAGCTCCTGAAGAGGAAGTTGGGTATATCAGTGATGATAGTTCATCAGACGAATGGCCTGAACGGGACAGTGATAATGACCCAAATGAAGAAGATGAAGTAGAAACGGTCGTAGATGTAATAGAACGACCGAGACGAGTAACACGAACACCTAGATACTTAGAGGACTTTGTATCTTGAAAACAGTTCAAAACCTAGTCATACTGACGACCTTGTCAGACATTTTCTTACATTTTAGTAACACTGAAGTAAAATGACATGTTATGTGGAGTTATATGGGGAGACTCTTGCAAGGGGAATGAGTGCGAGTGTATGAGTTTTAGTTTCTGGTTAAAGCATAAGTATGATCAGTTATATAACATTCTAGTCACAACAGCTTATGTGGTGTTAAATGAGGAGAGGATCGTGCGAGGGGAATAAATGCGAACGTATGGATTTTGTTTTGGTTTAATGCATTATAATTACGGTTCATGTAGTTGTGTTAGGTGTTATGAGATACGGGGACGTGTCTTCACATAAGGGGGATGATGTAATGCCGGTAGATATAATGTTTGTGTTCGATCGATACATTTTGGGTAATTAGAAGAGCAGGCAAGGAGGTAGCTTTGTACGATTGGCGGGAGTGGGAAGCAGGGCACGGCAGTGAATGGAAGCGATCGTTGCGTGACTGTTTATAAGTTGTGATTAATAAATAATTACATGTTTACTGGTGTTACAAACGTAAATTCTATGTGTTGACATCTTGGCGTTTGGAATGTAAATGCGAGGTGTTTATATTTAACGGGTTATTTCAGTAATACAAGATGCCTAAGCGACAATCGGCAAGACCGTCGAAGAGCCCGTATGCGAGTAAAGGACCATCTAAGGCACAGGGAAAAGGGGCACCTGCCGGGAAGAAGGCCACAGCCACGTGCCAGGGGTGCATTTGTGCATAGAAAAAGAAGAAGAAAGAATTCTTTCTTTGTTAACTTTACTTTAAATTATTAATTTACATCGATTGAGAAACCTGTTCTTGCAGCTTAAATTAGCTTCCTGGGTAGAACCAGTACTAAGCAACATTGATTAAGTCCCTTGCTCAAGGATAAATTGCATGGCCAATGCGAGGATTGAACACTGGATTAAATATGACAGTTTTCAAATAGTTGAATGGGTTCACATGAACATGATGAAAATAAAAAGTTTTATTTAATGTAGTGCGCAAGGGTTCATTATTTTAGCAATTTATTTCAGAAATACAGTATGCCTAAACTACAGTCACAGAGCCATTATTGCCGTAAAGCAGTCCAGGGGGCCGATGACGACTCAGGACGGAGGAACTGGATGAACCTACCAGTAAAATAGATACGGACAGCAGGAGCTGGTGGTATCTCCAGAGTTCGTGAGAAGATCGTTAAGCAACTGACGTCTGAGATGGTGGATTGGCTACACATTGTTACAGTCGGAATCTGCAAGCGATACGGTTAACGGTGGATGGAAGTTGTGGCTGAAGGAACAGATGTTGCAACGCTTACGGAAACAGGACTCGTTTTATACTTTATTATGGCTTTAAGTCAGTTGGATTAATAAATTATGGCTTTAAGTCAGTTGGGTTAATATATTTTTTTTTAAATTGAATTGAATTGAATTGGATTTTATAGTCGCACCAACAGCTAAGGTCATATGGCGACTTTCCAGCTTCCACTGGTGGAGGAAGACCCCAGGTGCCCCTCCGGGCAATTTTCGTGCACGGGCGGGCACCTGGGTAGAACCACCGACGTTCCGTAAGCCAGCTGGATAGCTTCCTCACATAAAGATTCCTAGGCCCCTGAGGGATCGAACCTACAGCGGTGAGGGGCAAGTGATTGCAAGTCAGAGACTCTAACCACTCGGCCACGGACGCCCCAAATTTTTTAAAAGAAAACAATTGAAAAAAAAGAAGAAAAAAAAAGAGTTAATATTACTGACTTGACTGTTGATTATATTGCATCAATTATACATTTAAACATGGCATAATAATAAGAAACATGCAAGCATCATCTAAGACCAAATGATACTAGATTAATAAATTGTGCGGCTAATTTGAATAAAAAATAAAAACAAAAAATATTGCCGTGATACCCTTTAATCAATGATTTAGTAGAGCTATACACATTAGAACACTAAATAAATAAATACAACTCTGGTGTCATTATGAGGATGATGCCAATGATAACTTACTGCTGATTATGCTCTTTAAGTACTATTATGAAAACAATTTATATAAATAACTTGTTTGTCACCATGTTGTTAATGAAAATTAATGTTGAATCAAGCCATTATGTTGGCCATTGATGTTATGGTCGTCGTTGTGCCCTATACATTTAACTTCTGCTGCTATTATTCACTCTCCAGGGCTGATCATGAAATTTTGGTTGTTGTTGACAGTAATTGCAGTGTTTCTGCAATTGGTTCTCTTTAACAAATTTCTGATAAATATATCCACTTTACACATTTTATTTGTTTTTGTACAGGGATGTTTTCATTATAGTGGCTGTTGTTTTGTATACTGGTGTATTTGCAGATGCTGCTTACTTATAACTGGATACCTGTCACTTATTTAAAGCCTAATTTTATTTCATTCTCTCAAATACTTTGCCTTATATTTCAGTTTGTGTCACTATCAAGTTGACTTAGGACCAGTCAAAAGTTCCTGACAAAAAAGTGGGTGTTGTGGGCAGGTCATAGAGGCCAAGTGTTGGTATTGTATGTAAAGTTCCATTTCTTACAGTTATACAAGTTAAACATAAATCACAAAGCGACATTTAAAACATTGGAATGTCAGATGGATCCAAAATATTTGGTGTAGAATTTGGGAATATATCCCCAGAACTGGTTGATACATTGACAAAGGATTTATAAGAGAAGTTCCATTTTCCAAGACCTTGGAAGAATTCAGATTCTTTTCATATGGTTTATTTCATGGCTATTCCATTGGTTCGATGAGTATTACTTATCCTGTCATTGTTAAACAAGGCATATCAAATGGCACCGGTATCTATTTAATTTGTGTGTGTGTGTAGTGCAAAGGTTTATTGTCCTTCCGCATTTTAGCCGATATGACGTAACGAATGTATTATTCCAATTGGGATTGTCCCTACCCTATATATAGCACTGAGTTCTGTGCATGGTCACTAAACTATAATAAGCACTTCTATGCTATGTCCTACTCGAAGTAAAACTGTTCTATGCATGACCCAAATTTAAATTTTAATAAAACACTTATCACTTCAATTATATATATAACACCTTTAAACCTCCTTTTAATAACTATCTCCGAATAAAGGGAGGCATTTATAAACCAAGTAAGGTGTTCTTGCAGACACAAAATAGAAATATTTGTCAACACTATCCAGATGTTCAGGTCGTGTGGTGAGGGGTATGCGCCGGTTGAGGGTGGTTGTTATTCACGGGTTCTTAAAATACCCGTGATTGAATGGGCGTGGATTGGGTTGTGAGTTGGTTACCTATTTCGACACTCCAGTTTTAGGGTTTAGCCTGGCTGGCTTAAGCGTTTATATTGTGGCTATAGAGTTTGGATTACTCAAAATGTGTATGTTATATATATATACCTTGTCATCAGTGGCTTTGGAACCGATGTATAGACCTTGTACAATGTGGCTGTTGTTTGTGGGTAAGCTGCTTTAAATGAGGTTTTAAATGGCATTCAGTCAGTCAAAATCAATCGCAATTACGTCTCCTTATTTTATATGACGATGAAATAGTTTGGCATTCAACCTTTAACACGTGGGTTAGTTTACTTGAAAAGGATACATATTCCTAGTTTATAGTCAAAGGAGCATAATAGAATGTATTTGTAAATTTGGAAATGCTTTAGTCCTAGTCTTCTTGAATAAATAATTGTTTACATAGGTGGTCATTCAAAAGCTAATTGTAACATTGAATTTAATTAAGGGTTGCAGAGGTGTCTGCCTGTGGTTGGATGCCATTATGGAACAGAATGAACATTGAAACAGAATTTTTTTCATTGAAACAGATTTTTTCTTTTTCGTTCTACCGATTATAAATTTACTTCTATGCATGGTGATGTGTATCTTAAATTCACTTCAATGACTTGGTGCCAAGTGTTGAAGACATTAAAGTTGTTGTTATATCTTGAGGACCACCCTCATATATTGGTATTGCATGTGGGAGGCAATGACATTGGTCAAGTAACCTCAGATGAATTAAGGAGAAGTATTATTAAAACGCTACATGACATAAACGACTTGATTCCTGAAATTCAGATTGTTTGTTTGGTCACAGATTTTACCAAGCTTATATAATAGAAATGAAAAGTTCCATAAAGCTTTGGACAAAGTCAGGATTAGGGTAAATAGTCAAGTTGCAACAGAAGTTTTTCGAATAAATGGTGGATATATTAGATACCCCGAATTTTTTGAGTCCGATACTGGCCTATTCAGTGATGGGGGCCCTGTTCATTTGTCACATCAAGGCAATGATTTGTTTCTGTACAGAATGGCACAAGGACTGCAGCGGTTTTTAATTAAAGATGCCAGAATTTCGCCTTTAGTTGCTGAAAACGGCCCGTGGCTTTAATAAAACGAATTCAAATTATTGTGATGTGCAGTCACTTTTTCGGCATATATGTATAACCTCTATATAAGGTTATCTGCTTATCCTTCATCAATTTTAAACTTTTAAGTTAACCCCTTATGGGCAACTACGTGGTTGGCAATATTGTGCTTTAGCCAGTTTGGGTCATAACCCATTTTGTTGTTGAAAATCAATTTATTTGTATTTTGGCAATTTTGACCATATTTGGGTCTTTTGTTGAATGTTGTCGACCATATTTGGGTCATATGATGAATGTTGTTGTTGGCGAGACAAATCTCTTCGATTGTAAAGTGCGTCAGCCATACCTCCATTTGAGGACTTGTTATTTTTCACTGCTGTGCTGTGCTTCCCCCCATTTTAATGGCGGTGCCTCTCGTGGTGCCTCTGTCACCACTTCTGGCATGTGGCAGTATGTCGCGGTCACAGCAGTGTGTAGTAATTATTTTACGAGAACATTTGAAGGAAAGTAACTTAATTTTAAATATCTGGCTTTGTGAACATCTGGTGACAGGGTTCATTGAGTACAGTTTTCATTCACTTCAAAACTTGGTCGGAGCTATGACCATTTTTCAAATTGTTATAAATATCGTGACTGCACATTTGTTATGCACATTTTGTTTCTTGTTATATTATGCTGAAGCCATGGCCTTGTTATTCCAATAAATATAAACTAAGTTCAGTATTGAGTCTCTTTCATAGCCCATCTTCAATAAACAATGTATATATAATAAACGTACAGTTATGTGTCAACAAAATAACATATTGCACAATATGTCAAGCTCTTGCATCGATATCATCATAAACAGCGTATTTTAACAAGAGACCCACGAGGGCATGTGCACGCTTAAAGCTTGCACCAACATGCCAAGCTCTTGCATCGATATCATCATAAACAACGTATTTTAATAAGAGACCCACGAGGGCATGTGCACGCTTAAAGCTCAACTTTGATGTAAAGGTTGGTCAAAATTGACCAAGCGGGATTTTGACCAAGCGGTTTTTGAGAAGAGAATATTTTAAAGATTTTCCCTGTATAGCTCTATGTAAAACTGTGACCCTCGGGTGTGGACAGATATGACCTTAGGGTCACCATTTGAACAAACTTCGTAGAGGATGATAACCTAATATAGTAAGGGCAAAATAGCTTGCAGAAGAAAAACATGTGACCCCTGGGGCGGGTCAAATGTGACCCCCAGGGTCACCATTTAATCAAGCTTGGTAGAGGACCATAAGCTTATAGTAACTGCAAAATATTAAACCTTTGGCTCTTGCAGTTTCAGAGAAGACTAGTTTTTATTTTCCCCCATATGTAAGTCTATATAAAACATGTGAACCCCTGAGGCGGGCCAGTGTGACCACAGGGTCACCATTTGAACAAGATTGGTAGAGGACCATAAGCTTATAGTAAATGCAAAATATTAAACCTCTGGCTCTTGCAGTTTCAGAGAAGAAGAGTTTTTGTTTTTCTCTGTATATAAGTGTGACAATATATGACAGTGTTTATATTGTACAGATGCTGTGTCATTATCTGAGTGAGGGGTCTGGGTCAGAATGCATGTGTGAGAGAGATGTCAGTGGATGTCAGTTTGTTTTGATAATGTCAGCTTTGTTTAGGATGTAAGTGATTAGCCTGGGAGAGGTATGCATAATTTATTGTTTTAGTGATTAAAATGAGAGAATGTGTGAATCTTTCTAGAACTAGTCAGTTCATGCTAGACTGTTAAGGGAAGAGGATTGAAATAAAGCCTGGTAGAAGAGACTGGAGTTGTGATGTTACTTTTATACATGGTGTCCTAATGTGGAAATATTAAAGAGAACACAATCATTATATATACCGGCATTACACGTTATTACCTGTAGATATTACTATAATTATTATAAATAGTGTTAAGCAAATTGCATTTTTCTTATTACTAATGGTTGATTAGAATCAATATCACGCTAATAATATCCTAAACATACTATGGCATGAGAAAAACCAATGAAAACTTCGCTTTTCATTTAATTACACTGAACTGGTTTTATACATCAAGACTCAAATGCGTGAAATGGACACTTCAATATTGCTGGGTTTCCCTTTAAAATATTTCAATCAAATTAATAACAAAAGCATGTACATTTCCTGCTTAATACAGTAAAAAAAAAACACTTATATATTCAAACCTCTCTTTAACCACTTAAATAAACTTCTCTTGTTGTCTTCCAGTCGACAAAATAAGATTTTACAAAGGAACCCTTTCACGCAATGCAAATGGAGTAATTACGGACAAGGGAGATAACTTCTGTATGAATAGCATACATGACAAGATTAGGATGAATGGTAGAACTATTAAAGGTCAACTGAATAGAACTACAACAGCCTGGTTTGTTTCCCTTGTTTTTAACAACTAAACTAAATACTCTGTCTTCACGATCGTATTATACATCAACCAACGAGAGGTTGGCTGAACAAAGACACCGGACTGTTACAGATGACCTTCACCTTGATCTAGTCAAAACATACTTACCGACAGTTGTTCGTAGATTATAAATAATGGCCAGGTTATTGATAAATAAATAATAAATATACCCCCTGATACAAAGTTGACGTGTTGATTTTCCCACGATCTTGACCTAAATTTAGGACGCCACAAAGAACATAATTAATAATATAAACTATAAACCATTGTGTTGAAAATATAACGGGGTTAAATAACAAGTAGATCTAGGCCTAAGTTTAGTTGTAAAATAACTCGTTTTGCTGCATGATTTGTTTCATTATTGTTTATGCGAAGCACATGCATGTTTCCATGCAATGGCATGGGTTATTCATACAATTTCGTTTACAAACGTTGAGGTGGTTAAAGACATCCTGAAATAAACTTAAAACTGAGTGAATTTATCAACCCTGAAAATTCGCAATGGATTGCGAGGATCAACCTTTTCTGTTGTGTGTGTGCGGGTGATAATTTAAATCGGACACGCACAAAATCTCTCCTCCAATTCGGGCTCTATTCGTTCTCGTTACCTCCCGACCCTATCCACGACCAAGATTTCTCCCACACAGTGACATTCACTGTGGTATGGCTGTGAAAGGGAATACCTATGATGGGCAGTGTCAAACCTCATAACTTGACGTGTGACCAATGTATAGAACACTATCAACAACATTTCATAACATCTGTCCCTGCTCACCCCTCACCCCATACTAACTTGACCTCTCTTTTGAAATTGCTTTATTCTGACTCACCCTGTTACCACAGCCTGGCACAGGGTTAGAATAATCGAGGTGTTTACACGGCCTACCATTTCTTGAAGAAGAAACAAATTAGATCAACCATAACCTAATTTATTTTACATGACCTGCCATTTCTTGAAACAAAATTTAGACCGACCATAACCTTTTATTTTACATGGCCTGCCATTTCTTGAAAGGAAATAGGCCGACCATATCCTATTATTTTACATGGCCTTCCATTTCTTGAAAAAATATATAGGCCAACCATAACGACGAACACGTTAGTGTCATAGCCAGCATGTTTTATACCAATCTATGTTCTAACAAGCTTACTGTAAATTATAAATAAAATTGAATCCTTAATGAAATATTCAAATTTTAGACGATAGATATATTGTTTAATTTATTTCCATAGGGAGACATGATGCCTGCATGACGTCAGAACCAAATACATATTTTGATCTGACATCCGCTGTGACTCTTGGTTGGACGAGATGACTGTTGAGGTTGAAGGAAAACTAAAAACATGGATTTCATAGAGGTTTGTATGCAGGTCTTATTTATATGGTGAACAAAGCATTTCACATCATGATGACAATAATATATTTAGGAAGAATTACCTCAGGAAATTTCATTCCCCATTCATGGATTTTCTCCAATTTAAGCCAAAAGGCCCCTTCCCCAAAACTGGTAAAAAGGCCCTGACTCAAGAAAAATTATTTTCTTTTGATTTACATCTGGCTGTATACCAGATATCGTCATTTTTATGTTGGTTCTTTAATATATCTAAATCAAAACTAGTCATCTCATAAATATTTTTGCCGGCAGAGAAGCTTACCACTTTGCCGTAAATATTCTGTGTTTACATTGTTTCTATTCTCAGTAACAAGCGGCACGTGACCGTTACTAAATATAGACTGAAATGGGCCGGTCGTCTGAGCCGAATGTAATAGTTATCGTCATCTTCAGTTTAATACCGAATAACCCATGTTTGGGATGATGAAAACTTTTGAAGTTATTAATTGAAACATAAATATATCATTGCATTTGAATACACACACAAAATGTTTTAGAACAAATTTATATCTACAATTTATATGCACCATCGGATGCAATCTCATTAAAATCAGATCCAAAATATTCGCTCCACTACTTGCCGCTATTTAGATCTGACCATATAACATACCGGGTCACCTCAGATTGACCTTTCATCTAATCAATATTCATGAGAAGATCAACTAAATTCAACCAATGAAATCGCGCGTTTCATTTATATTAAAACTTATACTATTCGAGTGAACTGAACACACGCAAATCTACATATCCGAATAAAGATAAAAGTCTTCGTGAGTTATTGCACGATACATTCAAAGAAATGAACTAAATGGTATGTTTTACATCAAGATACGAAGAAAATCATGGGCACTGTCGTGTACTTTTCCACCGAAATTATTACGACATAACATAGCCTAAATAGTATGTGTACCGCTATTAAATTCCGTCAAGTTTACAATCTTCTTTTACCCTAGTAAATATTTAATAATGGTTGGTGTATTATGTTTGTCAACGCAATTCGTTTGTGTTTTATAAGCTAAAAGTTACGGACATTGTCTCTTTCAATGCCAAGCTTTTGTAGGCTGAAATCTGATTGGCTTATCGTAAGGTCAATCTGAGGTGACCCGGTATGTAATATGGTCAGATCTAAATAGCGGAAAGTAGTGGAGCGAATATTTTGGATCTGATTTTAATGAGATTGCATCGGATGTAATTTACTTCACTTTGACGTTAACAATTTAAAGGGAAATAACGGTCCGCAAATTAAAATGATTGACGTGTACTCGTTGTCTCCCTTGACTGAAAAATGTTTACTGCATGCTTTTAGCTTTTTGGGCATGTCAAACTGATTCAATGGTTCGACTTAAAGTGTCAGAAATTTTATCGTCTGATGATAGTGTGTAGTGATTTGTAAAGTGGGGTCGAAAAATAATCACAACATCGAGCGTTTTATTGACAATGATGAAATCTGATGAATGACGATAACTGGTACACAACCAGTACATGTATTTCAAGTCATATCTCTGGGCTCCACGGCTCATTAAATAGCAACATTGCATTGAATATCTATATTTACTAGTACTTTATTTATTTATTTTCTTTTAAAAGAAATAGCGTTCATTTCAAATAAACTTTATTTTACCAGGAGATTTACACACACACTGTTAATACACTGACGGTAGTGGTCTAAGTCTCTGAACAGAGCCATGCATGGGGGACTTAACTTATACATTATCATTTCTCGTTTATGGGTATTTTATTAACGTAAAATAAAAGGAAAATGCTGACAACTATATTTCTTTATCATGCAGATAGGCACTTTTTAGACATAACATTCTCTTTATAACTGGTAAAATTTAGGCATTGAATTATACATGTATGATGTGTTCAGCAGATGAAACCGGGGGTTCATAAGTGGCTAAGTGACACTATCCTGATATATTAGGACATGATTCAGCTGCCGAAGACTCTTATATGGCTTTAGAATATGTCTATGGTTAACAGACTGTGAATCATGTAGCCGACAATAAGCATGCATTACAACTTAAATTCGTAGGGAACCCGTCTAAAAAACTTGAATGGTATAAACACATATTTTTCAATGTTCAAAGCTTGCCGTTTTATTGCCTCAAATGATGTTTTCGTAGAGCAGTCTACTAAAGTGTAGAATGAGGCAATATTTCCGGGATCTTCACGTCCAGGATTTTTTACAGAGCATAATGAAACCGTAAGTGAAACTGAATGAAACCGCAAGCATTGGAATGGAATAAGTGCAAATCTGTATTTTAATGAAATAATACCTTTTTATGGAATAATACCCATTTATAATGCGGTATTCTCGTAAATACCGCCGTGTTATACACTAGTCGATGGGGTTATTCGCTGCCAATATGGTTTTCATAATTGTACATGTAATGGTAAGGTAGCAATGAACAGTTTCAGTGAGTTTTTCACTTTGATAACGCCATCTTATAATTACACATGGTAGCAGTGAGACGTTTATCTCTGTTGTAATGCACTCTGTAACGCACACGCATCCCTTACCTGTGATCATCTGTATTTCTGTGCTGATGTGTACTGCTAGCACGTCGTGCTCAAAAGTTGAATTGTAATCAGTATGTAAGACAAATAAAGGTATTTGAACACAGAGAAGCGAGGTCGCCCACCTTGATTCAAAATGTTTGGTAGGAACAAGTGATGGTAAAACTCGGGAAGAATGTGTCTGGTAAGAAAAAAAAACGGTCGTGGCGTGTTTACGTTAACATTATTTTTTTCAATATTGTTTTAACACCCTTGACTTGATATGTTATTATGTTAAACTTCGTTTCCAGTCCCTACACGGATATATGCTATTTCTTCTCGGCAGCTATTTTACGCTTGCGTAAAACTTTGCTTGTTTATATTTGATCTTCAGTTATCTAAAAACGTAGGATGCTGTTGTTTCCTCATTAAATAGTGTACGTCATTCAGCTGACGTATTAAACTATACAAACTTTGACACGTGTGTGTTGAAATAAGGAGCACGTGTAACAACACAACACACACGTGCCAAAGTTCTATTAGTTGAATAGCGAAATTATCGTATAGTTTTATTAAACAAGTAATTGTTGATGTAAGCAAGTTCAGTTCAAAACATAACGTTAATCAGTTACTTCTGCAACAGAGTCAGTTTCAATTATTTCCTTACTCTAACAACAATCGTGTAGCCGTAAACACCAGCAAAGTTCGTAACTCCGAACCTTCCTTATCGATCCTAACCGACAGCCTAACCTTTAGCAATATCTGCCTATGGTAACTGCTTTGTCTCTGCCGCTTTATGCAGGCCAATATATACCAACAGCACCCCTACACGAATCCTGTTTCTGCAGGATATCGAATCTAAGTTTTAGTATCACTAATATAATGATTATACAGTGGTCAAAGTTTGATTGGTCAGCTGAATGACACTATTTAATGAGGAAACAACAACATCCTACGTCTTTAGATAACTGAAGTTCAAATATAAAGCATGTGTAAGTTAAGTCCCCCATGCATGACTCTGTTACATCTCTTATCATTATCAATCTCCCAAGGCACGTTATTGTTGATACTTTAGCAAAGGGAAAATAGAGTAAACAATAATTGATTCCTTGTTTTTGCAAATTCTCGCGTTTGTGTAATTTGTCATTCATTATCAGCGTTAAATTCGCCATTTGTACAGTTTAAACACTGGTAGTGAATGGCAACAGGCTTTTTTGTATTTGCCATTCACTACCTGCATTTAAAACCGCATAAAGCCGGAAAAAATTGTAAAAAAAGTAAATAAATTCTTTAAACTATTTAGTTAAAATACATTCAAACCTTGTCTTGAAAAGTTGAACTGAGCGAGTCGACTATATTGAAACATTAAAGCTACATAGCCGTAACGTGTAGCTTACGTTGACAAACATTACAAAACTACCATTATTTAATATTTACTGAATAGAATAAGATTTGTTTGATCGAAAAAAAGTACCAATTCGTGGAATTGAACTTCAAGCACAAACTAAAATTACACTTGCGGGTAAGACGAATGCGTTCCCAAATGAGCGATACAGGAAAGTTATGTGATGCATGACAAAAAACAGTTTTTACTATAATCAAAACCTAATACGTTATTCTCACGTTTCCATTTAATACATTTCACTAAATACAAACCAGACAGTTATTTGCTTATGCTCAATATATACGTTACTTAGGACAGTGCCCCTTTATAAAGAACTTTAACATACACAAGTTAATTTACAAATTTAAAAATAAAATAAAAAATGGTAAAACATTTCAGTAAATAAATTTTATGTTCAATAGAGCCAATAAAATAATATATCTGTTTACTGACTCTGATTATAACCCCACCGATTCCGTTAAAGGGACACACGGCAATCTTCTCTTTTCTTTCAAACTCACGGCGTCCCGTTAGTTTTTCTATAACGTGCATTTGTTAATTACATGAATATTATAAAGAAAAGTCTTTGGATGTTATTAACTGTTGATAATGTATCACTAATAAATACAGTAGGATGGTAGAATAATAACTGAAACATTTCATTTAATTATATGCAAGCAGGTTTAATGTCAAAATGAAACTGGATAAATAAATCCGGACGCTATAATTTCAATGCTTGAAAAACACTTCAAGATTGTCGTGTTTCCCTTTAAAACACTTGTATCTCCTTGTTATATTGGGGATTAAAAATAATCTGAATTATCCTGACTTAATGAAATCTGGATTTAACTTTGAAAAAATAAATAAAGTATTAAGCCGACATACCCACAGGTGTCCGATGAATGGATGGTAGATTTTACCTAATTAGTGCATTTTCTTTATTTTTCAGACAAGTTGTTGCCATTTTCACAAATTGCATGGTTACGGTATACAACTAATGGAGCCAAGTGATGAACAAAAAGTTCAATGGATTATCTTGAACTACATCTACATGAAGAAAGACATGATGATTATTACACCAACAATAAAAATTAAAAAAATGCCTGGATCATCGGTTTTCCTCCTGCATAAATACCACTTTTCATCCGTGCCATTGAGAGTGATGTGACAGAAAGAATAGTTGCTTGTTTCGTACTCAAAGTCAATAAAAAACAACATCCATTGAGAAGTTAAAGAAATACATATTATTTATTGAACATAACCATAACCAAGCATACATGTCGATGATGAGCTATGTTTAAAAAAAAGTTCCCAATTGTAAGAGGGAACATGTGAAAAGTATTGAGTATGAAAAGGTTTAAATGCATTTAGTTGACCTTGGTGTACATGAATAGTATTACAATACTTATAAAATGAATGCTTTAATGTATTTTTTCCCATTTGTATGAAAAATCACGCTAAAATGTCCAATTGTGATGGCACTCTGGTGACATGTGTCTCCCATGAAACTTAAAAAGAGTAATATCACAAAACCGAGTACATAACGAGTTCCGTTGAGTACATAACGTGTTCCGTTCTATCATAAAAAATATCATGCTCTTGTTATTTTAAAACTCCCATCTTAAATTAGTGTTTAATCTACTATTTCAACCAATCAGTTGCCTCCGTATTTCAAATACTTGCACCAATCATTCATGGAGATTTAACTATCATCACTCTTTACGATTAAGTGTTTGATCTATATAGAGACTACAAGATTTTGGAAAACACTAAGTCGGATAGAGGCTATAAAGAAAAATCGTCACCATTCAGAAATCGAAAGGGAGGTAGCGAAGGGACCGACCGCAGCAAAACTATATTTCGGGTAATACTGAAGTAGGGATAACAACTGATCCCCGCTTGATTTATTTTTCACACACTAGACAAAACATGTCATTTAAAAAGAAAGGAAGACCTGTGTACATCTCACAAGCCGACGTGTCTTCTAATGGCGAACTGAATTTATTTTGCTACTACCCGGTGACTGTTCGCATAGCTGTCAAGACCCATAGGCCTTGAGCCAGGACCCAAAATTTTCGATATTGTTACCAACTCAAGGGACAAATTCTACCGTCACTTTTTGAAAAGAGCAATGTATATAGATTACATTTTTCCATGATAGCAATCTGGAACAGGTAGCTTATATAAAAAAAAAATCGAACATTAATAGGTTATCATTGTAGCGCTTTCATATAAGTTTTTGATGTTCATTTTTGAATGTCATGCTTGTGTGAATAATTATTGATGTACTTTTTAAAGATGCACTTAAGTTTACAATTCATTGAGTTACATAAAGCGTAAATAAGCTCTTTTTTAGCACTGAATTCTGTTTAAAATCTCTATTTTGCTTCAAATTAGAAGTCAATTTACCCCACCCACTATTGACACATGTTTATGCATTTAGTTTAGTTAATAATTTTTACAATATATGTGTAAACTTGTAAGAATCAGTAATTTACAACCTTTCTACATGATTTAAATAATATTATAATATGAATAAGGGATTGTTATGATATATTGATGAAATTAAGTACTAAGCAATGTCCATGGCATTGCACATATGTGTTCAGTAAGCCTGATAAGTTGAGATGCATGCCAAACTGGAAGTATAAGCCTTCCTCAAAGTAACTGCAACATAAATAGTATTAACATGTTCTGATATATACATATATTGCACAGACGACACATAGTCCAAAGGATTCTATATAAAAAGGAATTGTGCGGTTTAACGTGTTTGTTTTTTTAACCAAATCCTTTCTTTAGGTGTATACGTCATGGCAATACTTATTATGATTACACATTTGGATTATGTATTACACATAAATACATGAATTAAACCAGTGAAGTAATCTTATTACTTCACTGATTAAACATTGCATATTGCAACGCAAAATCTTAAAAGTTGTCTATTTTAATACTTTTTAATTAAAATTTATGCATATTTTAAGGATTTTTATACCTGAATTACCCCACCCATATACAACACAATGAAGAATTCTGCATACGAAATGTAAAAATAGTAGTATATGCATTTGCACGAACCATTTTTGTGTTACTGAAAAAAGAATCGACGAAGATGAATTGATTTGAATTGGGGTTTTACGGCGCACCAACACAAACATGTTATATGGCGCCAACAGGAATGAACATTCGACCCGGCTCACTCTTCATTAACATATAGATAAAAAATTGCAGAATGTGCCTAGAACCTTCTTACCTGCAGAACTGCAGAGTTGCTGCAAATTCTCTAGTAAACACTTCATTTTTCGCAGGATCCTCGATCACTGCCACCACTGAAATAGCACCTGAAACAATAAAGGTTTCATGATGAAACTAATGAACAAAAATGACAAAATTAACATGAATTCGGGGAAATTTTACCCCTATGCCTGGATATGCAGTGGTCATATTCTTGCCCGGGAACCACACGGCGTCGACGAAGAAATATTTTAGGGTAATACCCAGATCACTGTGCTAACTACTTACCATGGCAACTATTTGTAAGTATTGGTGCAGTTGTTACAATATCACCTGCTTAGGATATTTATCTAAACATAGGTTGTGATGTTCTCCGTATTTGATTTAGAGTATGGAATTAACCTAGGATAGTAAGCATCAACCTTATTTTTGCGCGTGCAAGTGGAATGATTATTACCTAAAAAATATGTATTGCCAATGAAGAGAGAGAGAGGGAGTGTGTGTGTGGGTGGGTGGGTGGGTGGGGGGGGATTGGATATATATGCATTTAAGAACCTGCCCTACTGACGAATAGACACCTATGTTTCTTTAACGTGATGGGCGATATACGGGATCGCCTGGTTTACGTCCACATCCGACGGACGGGTGTAAAAGTGTCTTGCCCATGAACACACCGACAAAATTCAAAGTCCCCCGTGCTATCCACTGCATCAACAGGCTATATGCGCTCAAGCAGGATGACTGCATTAAAATACATACAACTAAAATGTTAATCCTTCATAAAGGTTATATCCAAGAAGCTGGGTTCACAACGGTCTCTCTTATCTACATTCATGTATGTCGAGTTGCAATATGCCTGCAAGCCTTGTATATGCCCAGCTCATTGCTGTTTTGATAAACTTGGCAATTAATGCCTTGAGATAGAACAGGACAATTAAGAACACTCAGTTCATAATATCTGATTTAAATAATATAACTTAATGTGACAAAATAACATACATATAAGATATAAAAAATATATAAACGCTTCCAGATAAGAATCGGTACCCAGTGCATCGAGATAGATTACATTTAGTGATCACGGTTAGTTTACTGATGTGTGTATGTTAGACTGTATAAGCTATATCCGACATACAGGTGCTACTGCAGTTAAAGTAGCTATCCCGCCAACAACAGCCACATTTTACAACATATGTACATCGTTTCTAAACCTACTGACCATAAGGTATATACATAACTTACATCGTTTGAGAATCAAAACTCTATAGATACAATATAAAAAGCTTTAACCAGCCAGTCAAAAAAAATGGATAATTCATTTTACACTTATTCAATTACGGATATTACAAAAACCCATGAATAAACATATACTTTTAAGCGACACATATGCATTATTATATGAGATGAACACCTGGACAGAGTTTTGATAAACTGTTTTTGTAGTGTAATTTTGTCGTAATTTGGCGGTTATTTTAAAATTTGTATAACAAACACCTAAATATCAACAGTTAAACCGTAAAATGCCTTTTATTTTTATTTCTGTTTTTTTTTGTGCAATTTGTCGAAAATGCAGTGGTATACTTTGTGATTTTAGTTCGTGGTTTTATTCAATATGCGATTTGTAAACATGGTTAAGTCTTCATAATGGAATACCTTATCAAAAGTCACATTCTCTATATATTTCAGTTCGCTTAAAACTTTTGAAGTGATTTTATGAAAAGTGTACAACTTCAAGCCATAAACAAGAGACCCACTCGTCTTGTCTCAAAGTGCTCTCATGTTTTAAGAAACAACAACAATTTCTTTATATTAATCTGTAAAACTGTGACCCCCGTAGTGGCCATATTTGACCCCATTGTCGCCATTTGAACAAACTAGGTAGAGGATCATAAGCGTATGGTACATACGAACTATTATTTAGATTTTGAAGTATCAGAAGCTGTTTGAATATGTTTTCCTATATAATTCAATGTTATAGCGCGACCCCCGGGACAGGGACAAAATTGATTCCAGGCTTGATTCAAGAGGGACACCATTTAAATTATTTGGTACAGGACAATAATATTAAGCTACATATAGCTTATTACACCTCTAGGTCTTGTAGTTTCAGAGAAGATGTTTATAGACGTTCCTGCATAACTCTTATGTAAATATGTGCCCCGGGACCGGGCGAAATTTGACCATAAGATCACCATTTGAACAAAATAAATTGGTGGAGATCGATACTCTTATGCTACATGCATCGTATTAGACCTCTAGCTCTTGTAGTATCAGAAATGAATATTTTTATGGACTTTCCTATATAACTCTTTGTAAAACTTTAACCCCAGAACCCCTCCCCCCGCCGTATGGTTGCCAGGGTAGAATACAACCACTGCAAACACACCGTCACATGCAGAGGGGTAGGACCCCCCACCCACCCCTTTCATATTCATTTTGTCATTTTTTGTTCATGCTCATTAAAGGTCTTCATCATGACCCCTGCACTGTTTCAGGTGCCATCCCACTCACATCACTAAGAGCAGTGGCAGAAAACAATAAACGTCGCTACAGCGTAAATGGAGTGTCTACAATAGAATTTGTAGCAACTCTACAGTTCAGGATGAGCCTGGCATGTTCATGCCTGTTAGGCGCCATATAACCTTCCATGTGTTGGTGCGCCTTAAAACCCAGTTCAATTCAATTCGATAACCCCAGAACCGGGCCATAGTTGGACACAGAGGCACGATTTGAACAAAAGTGGTAGAGAATCATAAGCTTGTACAATATGCAAAATAGCAGACCTCTGGATCTTGTTTTTTTAAAAAAAGAGATTTTAAAGATGTTTCTATATGACTCTATGTAAATATATGACCTCTGGGCCGGAGCCAGATATGACCCCAGGGTGAACATTTTAACAAACTTGCTAGTGGACCATAAGCTTATGCTTCATGCATAATATAGGACCTCTAGCTCTTACAGTTTTAGAGAAAATTATTTATGTTTAAAGATGTCCTATATAACTGTATGAAAAAATGTTACCCCCGGGGCTGGGCCATATTTGACCCTTGGGTCACCATTTTATAAATACTTGGTAGAGGACCCTAAATGTATAATACATGCAAAATATTAGACCTGTAGCTCTTCTAGTTTCAGCGAAAACGATTTTTTAATTAAACAAGAGTTTTGCTTAAAAGGGGGAGATAACTCTAATAACAAGAATCAGCTACCCTGTTCGCACTGCTATCATGGATTTTTTATTTCTCTACAAGGTACTCAATAACATGGTACTAGTAAAAATTTGTCCCTTGAGATGGTAACAAAAAAGTATATGGCTCACGGTCTAGGCCTTGAGCCAGGACCCAAAATTTTCGATATTGTTACCAACTCAAGGGACAAATTCTACCGTCACTTTTTGAAAAGAGCAATGTATATAGATTACATTTTTCCATGATAGCAATCTGGAACAGGTAGCTTATATAAAAAAAAAATCGAACATTAATAGGTTATCATTGTAGCGCTTTCATATAAGTTTTTGATGTTCATTTTTGAATGTCATGCTTGTGTGAATAATTATTGATGTACTTTTTAAAGATGCACTTAAGTTTACAATTCATTGAGTTACATAAAGCGTAAATAAGCTCTTTTTTAGCACTGAATTCTGTTTAAAATCTCTATTTTGCTTCAAATTAGAAGTCAATTTACCCCACCCACTATTGACACATGTTTATGCATTTAGTTTAGTTAATAATTTTTACAATATATGTGTAAACTTGTAAGAATCAGTAATTTACAACCTTTCTACATGATTTAAATAATATTATAATATGAATAAGGGATTGTTATGATATATTGATGAAATTAAGTACTAAGCAATGTCCATGGCATTGCACATATGTGTTCAGTAAGCCTGATAAGTTGAGATGCATGCCAAACTGGAAGTATAAGCCTTCCTCAAAGTAACTGCAACATAAATAGTATTAACATGTTCTGATATATACATATATTGCACAGACGACACATAGTCCAAAGGATTCTATATAAAAAGGAATTGTGCGGTTTAACGTGTTTGTTTTTTTAACCAAATTCTTTTTTTAGGTGTATACGTCATGGCAATACTTATTATGATTACACATTTGGATTATGTATTACACATAAATACATGAATTAAACCAGTGAAGTAATCTTATTACTTCACTGATTAAACATTGCATATTGCAACGCAAAATCTTAAAAGTTGTCTATTTTAATACTTTTTAATTAAAATTTATGCATATTTTAAGGATTTTTATACCTGAATTACCCCACCCATATACAACACAATGAAGAATTCTGCATACGAAATGTAAAAATAGTAGTATATGCATTTGCACGAACCATTTTTGTGTTACTGAAAAAAGAATCGACGAAGATGAATTGATTTGAATTGGGGTTTTACGGCGCACCAACACAAACATGTTATATGGCGCCAACAGGAATGAACATTCGACCCGGCTCACTCTTCATTAACATATAGATAAAAAATTGCAGAATGTGCCTAGAACCTTCTTACCTGCAGAACTGCAGAGTTGCTGCAAATTCTCTAGTAAACACTTCATTTTTCGCAGGATCCTCGATCACTGCCACCACTGAAATAGCACCTGAAACAATAAAGGTTTCATGATGAAACTAATGAACAAAAATGACAAAATTAACATGAATTCGGGGAAATTTTACCCCTATGCCTGGATATGCAGTGGTCATATTCTTGCCCGGGAACCACACGGCGTCGACGAAGAAATATTTTAGGGTAATACCCAGATCACTGTGCTAACTACTTACCATGGCAACTATTTGTAAGTATTGGTGCAGTTGTTACAATATCACCTGCTTAGGATATTTATCTAAACATAGGTTGTGATGTTCTCCGTATTTGATTTAGAGTATGGAATTAACCTAGGATAGTAAGCATCAACCTTATTTTTGCGCGTGCAAGTGGAATGATTATTACCTAAAAAATATGTATTGCCAATGAAGAGAGAGAGAGGGAGTGTGTGTGTGGGTGGGTGGGTGGGTGGGGGGGGATTGGATATATATGCATTTAAGAACCTGCCCTACTGACGAATAGACACCTATGTTTCTTTAACGTGATGGGCGATATACGGGATCGCCTGGTTTACGTCCACATCCGACGGACGGGTGTAAAAGTGTCTTGCCCATGAACACACCGACAAAATTCAAAGTCCCCCGTGCTATCCACTGCATCAACAGGCTATATGCGCTCAAGCAGGATGACTGCATTAAAATACATACAACTAAAATGTTAATCCTTCATAAAGGTTATATCCAAGAAGCTGGGTTCACAACGGTCTCTCTTATCTACATTCATGTATGTCGAGTTGCAATATGCCTGCAAGCCTTGTATATGCCCAGCTCATTGCTGTTTTGATAAACTTGGCAATTAATGCCTTGAGATAGAACAGGACAATTAAGAACACTCAGTTCATAATATCTGATTTAAATAATATAACTTAATGTGACAAAATAACATACATATAAGATATAAAAAATATATAAACGCTTCCAGATAAGAATCGGTACCCAGTGCATCGAGATAGATTACATTTAGTGATCACGGTTAGTTTACTGATGTGTGTATGTTAGACTGTATAAGCTATATCCGACATACAGGTGCTACTGCAGTTAAAGTAGCTATCCCGCCAACAACAGCCACATTTTACAACATATGTACATCGTTTCTAAACCTACTGACCATAAGGTATATACATAACTTACATCGTTTGAGAATCAAAACTCTATAGATACAATATAAAAAGCTTTAACCAGCCAGTCAAAAAAAAATGGATAATTCATTTTACACTTATTCAATTACGGATATTACAAAAACCCATGAATAAACATATACTTTTAAGCGACACATATGCATTATTATATGAGATGAACACCTGGACAGAGTTTTGATAAACTGTTTTTGTAGTGTAATTTTGTCGTAATTTGGCGGTTATTTTAAAATTTGTATAACAAACACCTAAATATCAACAGTTAAACCGTAAAATGCCTTTTATTTTTATTTCTGTTTTTTTTTGTGCAATTTGTCGAAAATGCAGTGGTATACTTTGTGATTTTAGTTCGTGGTTTTATTCAATATGCGATTTGTAAACATGGTTAAGTCTTCATAATGGAATACCTTATCAAAAGTCACATTCTCTATATATTTCAGTTCGCTTAAAACTTTTGAAGTGATTTTATGAAAAGTGTACAACTTCAAGCCATAAACAAGAGACCCACTCGTCTTGTCTCAAAGTGCTCTCATGTTTTAAGAAACAACAACAATTTCTTTATATTAATCTGTAAAACTGTGACCCCCGTAGTGGCCATATTTGACCCCATTGTCGCCATTTGAACAAACTAGGTAGAGGATCATAAGCGTATGGTACATACGAACTATTATTTAGATTTTGAAGTATCAGAAGCTGTTTGAATATGTTTTCCTATATAATTCAATGTTATAGCGCGACCCCCGGGACAGGGACAAAATTGATTCCAGGCTTGATTCAAGAGGGACACCATTTAAATTATTTGGTACAGGACAATA
>JAWPHD010017114.1:0-46296 GCA_037043455.1 Cyrtodaria siliqua | reverse complement strand
CACACAACCTTATCACACAACCTTATCAAACTACCTTACCACACAAACTTACCACACAACCTTATCACACAACCTTACCACACAACCTTACCATACAACCTTACCACACAACCTTATCAAACACTAACTTATTACGCATATTCAAACAACTTTTACTAGAGAAAAAACTACATGTTTGGCTTGAAACAATATTAAAGCGTTTTTTCCCCACTAACGGCAACACTTTGGAGAATTATGCTATGTAGATTTGCAGAAGTATTCGGTGAATATTCCTAACTTAATTAACACATATGTGGCACACAGGGGGACATTCACCCTGCCAAATCACACGTGACACACTGGCACACAAGGTAGTGACATTTACCTGCCAAGTCACACATATGTGCCACAAAGGGATGGGGTCGGTATTGACCCTGCCAAGTAACACACATTGGGCATTCACCCTGTGAAGTCACACATATGTGGCGCACAGGGAGAGGGGTGTGTGTGTGGGTGGGTGGGCGGTATTTACTCTACCAAGTAACACACATGTGATACACAGGGGGTATTTACCCTTAAAGTAACAAATGTATGGCACACAGGGGGCATTTTACCTGTGTACAGCTTTTGCAAAAGCAATTGCTGCTCTTGACAATTTGTTCGTATGGTGTTTTACGTCATTTTTAACAAATGTAAAGTTATATATGACGATCGATTTTTATGTGGAGGAGGCAGACCACCTATTTTTCCTCGGTAGAACCAGTACCGTACACCTCCAGCCATCCGTAAGAATTGACACTTTCTCACTTACAATAAATACTGAAAAGTGGATCCCTTGGAAGCAACAAACACAAACAAGAGATAAAAGTAGCAGCCTCGGTTTTATAGTCTGTTCGTGAGAGGTAATATTAGTGCAACACCTCCCACGCCTCCTAGCACCGGCTTAAGCGATATTCTACTTTAAGCCAGTCGAGCTCCCTCGGTCACGAAGACGCATTTAGCTCTTGACAAGACTCGATCTTGTTTAAATGAGTTCGTTTATTTACTTACAATATTTCATTTCTTTTAACGGCCCGTGGTGGCCCAGTCGATAGCATGATGAACTCGGAATCAGTAGGTCCCGGGTATTAGCCTTAACGGTGTGTATTTTGGAAAGACACGTCTTAAGGCTTCACTATTGAACGCGTCGGATATCTTCGGGCTTTTCCGTCAAATAACGACAACAAGGGAGCCACAACAAGGGAGCCACAAGGGAGCCACAACAAGGGAGCCACAAGGGAGCCACAACGAGGGAGCCACAAGGGAGCAACAAGGGAGCCACAACAAGGGAGCCACAAGGGAGCCACAACAAGGGAGCCACAAGGAAACCACAAGGGAGCCATGTAGGACCATAATGTTCACAGATCACATTTTTCACACGTGTGAAGAATAGGATCCTATTCGTCACAGATGTGAAGAATGGGATCTCATTTTTCACACAACACAGTCACATATTTCACATTTCCTGTGAAATTTGTGATCGATGAAGGTTTTTGATGTGACATGAAATCGCATTCTTCACATTTCAATATTAATGTGCAATTTTACTAAAAATGTGCATTTTTACATCTGAATCGCATTTTTCACATATGGCTGGGTTATGAACTCCAAAATGTATTTACCGTAAGTCGTATGCTATTAGGTTCGTTTCCATAGAAACTGATCCATCAAAAAGGGTTAACGTATATTAACTTGCGAAACCTTTTTGGGAGTTGTTGCGGTAGCGCAGTTGGTAGCGTGGTCGAAATTGTTGTTGCTAGGCGCTGTCGCCGTAGCGGTGCGGGTTCGATCCCGGCTAGTGCCAAACTAAATTGTAATTTATGTTCACTATTGTATGGTACATGTCCATGTGTATCCTTGTGTTAGCATTTCGTGTTGGGCTGTAACATTGTAATGAAATGAGGAATTTTAAAATAACTTGGCACAAATATTCACATATGAAGGCGATATTCAGAGCGCATGCTTCGACCGCCTCGGGTCAATGTCAAGGTCACACATTGATGTTAAAAGACATTTGATTATATTTCGTGTTCGCTCCATATCTCCTAAATCCCTGAAAGGATTTTCATGAAACTCGGGCATGTATGTCCATCATCTCATCGCGGCGTGGCCGAGCGGTTAGCGCGTTTGACTTGCGATCGGAGGGTCGTACGTTTGAACCCCACTCGGAACACGTCCGTGACAAAACTGGTCGGAAACAAAGGAAATAATTAAATAATTATTCTATACATGTATATCAAACAATTATCACTATAACAGAGACCAAAATCCATGTTGTAGGAGCCAAAATCCATAATTAATGAATACGGGTCTCATTCCGTACTCAAGAGCACCATGTGTAAGAATGGTCGTAGGCAAAACATGTTATTCTATATAAATATAGACAATTATTATTATCGAGAAAACGTGCAGAACCCATGTTCCATATGCGTTGGCTCAAGGTCACGGTCATGGTTGTAGGTCAAATATCCTAGCCCAGGATTTGTCTAATATTTCGTGTCCGCTCCTAAACCCCTTGAAGAATTTTCATAAAACTAGGTTCAAATCTTCACCTCATCGAGGCGACTTGCAGAACCCAAGTTACAAGTGAGTAAGCTCAAGTTAAAGGTTGCGGTTGCAGGTCAAAGATTCGAGCCCAGGATTTCGTCTCCGATCCATATCTCCTAAACCACTTGCTTGTAGGATTTTCATGAAACTTGGTTCAAATCTTCACCTCATCATGCATGAGGAAGATATGGAGCAGACACCTGAAAACGGACCAAAAGGACAGACGTACGGAATCGAGCAGTCCTACATGTTTTACCGCATAGTTTAGCCAAGATGTCCCTATTTAAAGCGGTCACATTGGCCAACAAGGAAAGAGATGTTGCTATACATGTATCAAGTACAATATATTTTTGTAAACATACATGTCCCTACTGGTCGTGGACAACATGTATCGTATCGTTCCATTGTCCAAAGTCACCGCGACTTTGACATTTGACTTCAAAATCAATACGCGTGACCAACGCGCATACCAAATTAAGGATTCCTCAAGTTAATATACATGTTCTACAAACCGACGCCATGTGCAAAGCCATATACTCCGCTTCTTCAAAGGGGGCCATTCTTTGATAAATCAAGGGCATACAACTCTTGATCCGACCGTTTAATCGGGCTCAAAATCGACCTTTAAGGGGTCATTTCACCAAGGATTGTTTTTTTCCAATCGGCCCGATCTGGACCAGTTTGTCCCCGATCAATCAATTTTTTGATCTGCCCGATTGTCGTCCTGAATCGCCTCCAATCGCCCCCTTTTCTTGACCCGATTGAGTCCCGACCAATAAACCATGGCGGGGGACGATTCTCGGACGTTCCTCGCGCGATCGACACGTTTCCGGGGCGCCAGTATGCGAAAGTTCGCACAAGTACCCGCAGGTACACGGCAAAGGCCCGGCAAAGGCCCGGTAGAGACCCGCTTCTCGCGCGCAAGTGAGCGATCTTCGCGCGTTGTTCGGCCGAGAGAGGCCGAAAATGGGCGATCCCGGCTCGAGAGAGGACGCTTTCGTTCGATTTCCGCCGTTCTTCCGCCGTTCTTCGCGCGAGAGTGGCCGAATGTAGGCGTATGTTGACGCAGGTAGCCGAAAGTAAACGGTCTTCGGAAGATTTAAACGATCTTTGGACGTTCTTCGGCCGACCAAATTTGCCTAGATCGGCCGGAGATCGGTGTTTTTAAAGGCCCGACTATATAAACCGCTCAGATCGAAGCCGTTCATCACTTTCTGACCAGCCAGGGAAGGTCATGGACCAACAAGCAGTGCTGGGGATTGTTGTAGCTCTACAACTTCGTTCTGCCATAGCACCGCAAAATGTTATTACATTAGGAAATATGCTGAGGAGGAGGCCAAGGACCAAGAGAAAATATGCCAAAAAGAATTAAGTTTTTGTGACTTTTTAAAGGGTTTTCAAGTGTGTTTTGTTTCAGTACCTGTTCTGAGAAAAGTGTGCAGTTTTTATTTTATATTTGGTTTATAATTCTCTGGCATTGGTATTAATTTGTAAATTTATTATTATTTATAATAATATTGAGTAAATATATGTCTTGCTGTTGTATTTAGTAACAATTTATTTCTTTGTGACATTTTAAAGGATTTTTACATGTGTTTTGTTTCATTAAAACTACGCACGACCCTCGGTAGAGAGCTGCAGAGGCTATACGAAAGCTCCAGAGGGCGGGCGAGACAAGGGGACCTTCAGGGGACCCTCGGACGACCAAGACGACCCGGGCCGACGGTTTTTGATCGGCTACTGTTTTTCAACATTTTTAAAAACAGTAGCCGATCACTTTTTCGGTACCCGACCCGCGGAGGACTGAGGCGATCGCGCCAGATCTTCCCCCGAATGTATAGGGTAGTGCGGGACAGTGCTCGCACGTTCCCGATTATTTTCGCAAAAATGCGGCCGATCGACCAGAAAAAGGATCGGGTACTCTCGGGACCAAAACAATCCTTGGTGAAATGACCCCTTTATCGAGATCTTTATGCCACAAATATTACTTGTATTTCCATGTATGGACAGGATCGATTAAGAAATGAGCATGCTAGATTGTAAACATTCTTAAAAATAGAAATCTTTGATAAATTAATGGCACGTAAATCTTGACCCAGTGGTCCAATCTGGTTGAAAACTGAACTTATAAAGATCTGACAGTCATAGACAAGGTGTCCAAGAATGATAAGGATTGGTGACACATATAGTTACTACCGTGTGTAACATGTCAACATACGACATTGTTTGTTTTGTTTGTTTTCCAAGTTTAACGCCCGTTTTCAACAGTATTTCAGTCATGTACAGGCGGATAGTTTGCCTAACCATATGTCCTGGGAAGGAAGGTACTAGACTCCCATCCTACGTAAGAAACAGTCAATTTTCTCACTTAAAGAGTCAGGTCGTTAGCGCCGCTAGTGGGGCTGGAACACATGACCCTCCATTGGTGATAAGCTTTTTGACATACGTTTGCTGAATCAAGGGCAGGCAACTCTTCACAACGGTCTAATAAATGGTTTAAACTCGAACCTGGCCGAAATCGTATAATGGCCAAACATATTCTGTCCAAACATGATTAGGATTTGGCGCTAGATGGAAAACATTGATAAAACAAGAAATGTCACTGTAAGTGATAAATGCCCCCGAAGTGTCATTTGACCTCGAAGTATGACCTTGACCTTAGATCCATGGACCTGGATTTTGTGCACGTCACGACGTTTGGTTGTGGTGAGCACTTGTGCCAAGTTATTTGAAAATCCGTCCAGGCATGCAAAAGTTATTGATCGAACACAATTTGACTTTTGACCTCAAAGTGTGACTTTGACCTTGAAGACCTGGGTTTTGCGCGCGACACATCGTCTTGTTATGGCGATCACTTGTGCCAAGTTAATAAAAAATCCATGCAGGGGTTTGGAAGGTACGGTCCGGACACGAACTGCGGAATGACGGACAGACGGACAGAATCCGGACGGACGGACGAACGGACGGTGCGAATACTATATGCCCCCGACACGGGGGCATAAATATGGTCAATTTTGAAAATTCAAGGGCCACAACCCCTGATCTAATATTCCGATTATGCTTATAATCGAACTTGGCCAAGATCTTGTGACAACATATTATTTTGCCAAGTTTGATCACGTTTACTTGAACAATGTGGCCTCTACAGTGTGAACAAACCA
The DNA here is from genome assembly GCA_037043455.1 of Cyrtodaria siliqua. Lineage (NCBI taxonomy): Eukaryota > Metazoa > Mollusca > Bivalvia > Adapedonta > Hiatellidae > Cyrtodaria > Cyrtodaria siliqua. Next base: position 40,570 of record JAWPHD010017114.1, on the reverse strand, counting down.
GCAGTGGAAAATGGACGAACGATATGCACAACTAGGTTTGGTACCAATCACTCGTGTGAATCTGGCCAGGGGTTATGGAGACAGACGGACGGACAGACGGACGGACAGACGTCGAAGGCAAAACAATAATAATTATATATCTGCCCCTCAAGATGATGATGATGATGATGATGATGAAGATGAGGATGATGATGATGCCATAAATACGTTGCAACACTAACAGGCACGGACAGAATCTGTGAAAAATGTGATTTTCTTGTTAACCCCCTTTTTGGACAAACACATATGTCACATTTGAAAATGTGAAGAATAGGATCTTATTCTTCACAAGTGTGTGAAAAATGTGATCTGGGAAAATTATGGTCCTACAGAGCCACAACAAGGGATCTACAAGGGAGCCACAAGGGAGCCACATATTGATTTTAATATATACTGAACATTGATATATTAAAACTGGAATGCTTTATCTTACATGGTAGTATTCTATTAAAAGGTACTGTAATATTAACTAAATAATGAGAAACTAGTCTTAATTTAGTGATTGTAAACATTTGTTCTTACCATAGGACATAGACTTTTTTCCCCATTATAATGCATGGGACATCCACTTTTTTTATAATTCATATCAGTGGGACAGTAAGTTTTTTTATATAACATTTTTATTTGCACCGGTCCCAACCCCCCGATAAATATTGCCTGGTCCCTAACTGTTTGAAGATAATATTATTAGAAATCCTAGGTAAAGAATGTGATTTTCATTTTTTTTTTAAATTATTTAATTATTTTGTATCACAATTACCTCCCATATATTAAACCAACGTATTTCATTATACAAACGTATTGCTTTAAACACAAAATAATGTTTGGCATTGACAATACTTACCCATTCTGCCTTTGTTTGAAAACCGCTGAAATGTGTTCACAAACGATTGTTATTCTCAAACAAAAACATTCCAAATTTCGTAATTTTTTAATATTACCTCCTATTTCATTTTTTTTTGTTTATTCTGTCACGAATAAATGTTTGCATATTGTATATGATGATTAAGTTGTAAAGTTTAAATCAATAAAAAATATCTGTCTGTCTGTCCTATTTCATTAAAATGAGATCCCTTTTCGATGACCTATAAAAGTATGTTCCCAACAATATTTGCTTATTTTTTATCAACGACTTTGTTTAAGGTTCCTCTCAACAGCCCAAAATTAAAAAAAGAGTAAATTTAGTTTTATATGTGATTTTGTTGCAATTTGTGCATGTTTGCATATCATTTTAATCGTCTTCGAACCAAGATTTTGAAAATAATAATGTTTTTGCACAATTTTTTTTGTTATTATTAATATTTGGTAAAAATGTAGCCGTAATTTGGGCATCATACAATGGAATCTCAAGTTCTTTTTATTTTACGGCTTTGGAATTTTTTTTTATGAAGAAGTCAACTTCATATTTACCTCAGGCAGTGCCTTTTGAATTTTGTCAAAATTTAATGTCACAATACCCATAATTAATAAAAATAAAACACCTATATTTTCAAATATATTTATAATTTGGGCCTATTCTTACCATTGTCATTTATATCTTCACGTGCACCCTGCACGGGATATTATGGAGGTTTGACAGCTGAAATGAGTACGGTTTTATGAATGTTTCATGCTGATCGGGAGGCGATCGCATAAGCAACCAACTTTAGATAGGTGAAACAATCGTATAGCTACCTTGTTTTGTCAAATGCTGTATAAAAATCGTCCATATCCAGAAGAAAATTGCAATATTATCATCTTTTTCGCGATTTCGGAAGTGCCAAATAACATACTCAGGAAATTATAACCGAAAAAGTGCACGTCGTAAATGTGAAATTATTAAAGGATGTAGTAGTAACTGTAATATTTATACAAAATTAGGATGCGTATGATCTAAAATAAACACGGAAATAGAAAACTTTATTAAATTTGAAAAAAAACTCCCCATCTTACTCGATGAGTTTGAGAAGACTATTTCTGGCGTAAGAATACAATTTCGTCAAACAGTGTGAAGCCAGAAAATTATTTTAAACAAACGTCGGCGAACCTATAAATAAAGCGATATCTTATGTCCGATCAAAGAACAGTATTGACGGTATGGTTAAATATAACAAGGATGATATATTGCATGTTCATCTTTAACTAAAAATTTCACTTAAACGCGTGTATTTGGTTAATATGCATCTCCACTGTCTAGGGCAAAAAATGGCGACATGCAGTTCAACACGAGGTCACTTTCGAGGTAGAAATACGTAACGTTATTTTAGTTGGCATGGGATTTTCGGCTTGGCACAGCCTTCAGTATATCAAAACAGAATTATTTTCATTATGAATTTTCATTTACTTCTCATTTTTAAGTTACTTGAGATTCCGTCGTATGATGCCCAAATAACTGTTACGTTTTTACAAAATATTAATAATAATAAAAAAAATTGTGCAAAAAAATCTTGGTTCGAAGACGCTTAAAATGATATGCAATACATGCACGAACTCCAACAAATCACGTATAAAACTAAATTTACTTTTTTTTCATTTTGGGCAGTATAGAGGAACCTTAAAAATGACTTTGTTGCATTATTATTTGTCATATATATGTCACTTTAGCCCCGAACATACACGGCTTTGTATCTCGTCTATGGAACTGACATGCATTTGATACTTTGGTAGTGTCTAGATTGTAGCTAATATTTGCAATCAGTACTATTAATAGGGGTCGTCACATCTTCATCACCCATGTGGCGTTTGTTATCTTATCTGAATATGTCCATAAATTATTTCCATATCTCGATAACATGTAATATTTACACTGTGTACATTATTTAGAAACATGTGACCTGCTGAGGGGTGTTACGTATAATCCTATGTTTTTAGTAATAATAAGTACACACAACCATTATATATTCTTTCCTTTGTGCATACAAACTATACTATTAAACATTTGAAGAAAACAAAATAATGTTGACCATGTTGCATCATTCGACTATTGTTAATGTACACTAAAATAACGAATGAAACGGAAAATAAAGCGCGGTTGGTTTCTTCACGACGCGAAAAACACGTATAACACCCCCTTTTAAGTCATATGCTCGGAGTATCCGTTGATGGGGAAGAGTTTCGTCTGTCTGTTTTTCAGTCGTTACAATTTCATTCGTATGTAAATTATATTGAAGGAAATTGACAAAACCGTACTTTGTCTTTAATTATATAAAACGCTCATTCATCGTTATTCACAATATATCAGACAGAATTATGCTCGGATTTGTCACAGTTACTGTTCTTGTTGCGGTTCTAACCGGAAGTACCCATGCACAGATTGGTAATTGCACGGGATTAGACGCTTGCACGTGCCAATATGACGACGGAACCATATTGAGTCTAGATCCATTATCGAGAAAGGATGGAATACCCAAGTAAGTCTTTTTTTTACTTGTAGCTAAATCTTGAATATGCCAATATTTACTTGGCATCTTTTTAACTAAAAAAACAAATGATACATGCTTATTATATTTTTCATATGCAATATAACATGCACCAAAGCACGCATGTCCAAACGTACGCAAACACAGGTATCGATGTATCTATAGAAGAGAATTCTTCACCGTTAAGAAACCCAAAGGGTGGTAGCGTAGCGACCGACCGCGGTTTCTTAATGCTGGAGAGTTCTCTTCATAGACTCTATCCGGCTTAGTGTTTACAATAGATTTATCGATAGTCTCTATATAGGTCACGCTCTAAACCATGAAGAGTGATGATAGTAAATTCTTCATGAATAAATGTAGCCAGTATTTGAAATTCTGAGCCACATGATTGGTTTGAAAAGTATAGTAAACACTAAATCATTAATTCGGTTGTATTTGCAATAAGGCCACCATGCACACACAAAAAACAACAACAAATACTGATAAAATAATGTAAAGTACTAAGATCAACTTGATTTTAAGTGTTGTAATAGCAAAGGCATTTCTGTTTTTTGTAGTTAGTAGTAGAGAATATCATTTTATGATAGCAACTAATGTTGGACGGTAACTATTACGTAACATAGGGATTTGTCCTTTAATGTGTGTTACTCGTCACTAAATTATTTTTTTCAATGATGGAGTGATACTCATATTTTTCCTTTGAAAAAAATAACAATTTACCTTCAGAAATGATTTCAGATTTCTTAAGTCATTGTTTGTAGTTGGGGAAACAGATGTTTCAAATTTTCCCCTGTATAATTATATGTAAAACATACAAAATCTCCATCTATAAACGTTGGACTCCGGGGCATAGCCATTTTTGCCACCGGGAACTTCATTTAAACAAATCTTATAGTCTAGGCATCGGCGATTCTTAATAAAGAAAAACTGTCGACATCGTTTCAGAACATTTGTTGTTTCGATTGTTTTATGGTAAGGGTGGCCATCTTGGATGTCACGTTGACTTAACTATAAAAAATTGAAAACCATTGACCTCAGTATCAGCTATATACTCTCACGTGATACCTGGCTCTCGTACTGAGATACGCAATACAAAAAAACAACGCTATATTTATACAACTAACTTTTATTAAAAGCGAAGCTGAAATAAATCCAACAGTAAGATCATCTTATTCAATACTTAGTTAAAAAGTAACTCTACTACATGAAGTTTGGTCTAAATTGAGAGGATACGTCGTTTACAGTTGTTGACAAACGGACGGACGGACAGACGTCTAGACGGACGGCGGACGAACAATGATCACAATTGCTCAGGTGAGTTAAACATTGAGATACAAGTTGTTTTGAGACGGAATTAGTTTCAGCTTTTGCCAAAAAATAGTTTGTCACCTCGAAGGCGACATGATGAACTGTTCTTATGCATGGATACCTGCAGCATATACAATCATAATATTTGACAAACAATTATAATATAAATTACATTACAGACATTACAGAAATACATTATCTACAAGCGTGCCAATTTAACTATAACTTAAAACAAACAAAACGTTTCCGACCCGACAACATTCATATTATTTGTATTCTGCAACCAACCAACATATATATTTCAACCAATACTACTTTATAATAAATGCAGAATATAAATGTATAATATTATTTTAAAGGGACACGCGGCATTCTTGAAGTTTTTATCAAACATTTCAACTAGCATCTCGATTTATTAATCCAGTATCATTTTGACTTAAACCTGTTTGCATATAATTAAATCAAATTTTGAGTTTTCAGTTTGTCATTTTAGTCTACCATAGGTTTAAATATATTATTACTGCATTAACATTAAAGTAATTAGCAATATGTAAAAAAACATTTTGCTTAAGCCTTTACAGTATTATTATTATAATAAATATTAACGATTAAACAAATGTATGCAAGTTATGCAGAAAAACTAACTGGGCGCCACGAATTTAAAAAAAAAGAAAAAAAGATTGTCTTTAAATAGACGTTTGCACCACAGACCTAATAACAATATTAATATGTCTATGTCTGCACGTACTGAGCATGCAGTTGTATGCTGTATGTATGTATATTAATCATATCGTTTGTATGTTAAACGTGATTTAAAATATGTATTGTGTAATTGTTGTATATATGTTATGTTGATATACTTAATGTACAAGTCAATAAAGGTATGTTCTGTTCTGTTCTGTTCTGTATTAGCGGGTGACCTTAGTTTTCACTCACTCGTTTACTGAACTGTCAATCATATACAATATATTAACTAAATGTAGAATAAGGGAAATAATTACGATCAATACATACAACAGTGAACTATACTATTTCTCTCCCTTGAGCTACATCTCTTGCTGCCTAGGCTCCGGACATGGAAGCTCAATGTCGAACACCGAACCCTGAACCACGGGCCATCTTCTATCACGACTCGCCTGCAATTTTATTTCATCAAATTGAAGGTTTGCATCTTCAAATTGGCTAATATCATGGCGTTTGCTAACAGAGACGGTGTCTTGTCCAATTCGCACTGGACGTTTCTTATGGCTAGTACCATTCCGAGAGAATGCCATGTCGCACGTGTTCAGAATCGGAGCTCGAGTTTACTGTTTTTTGGCTCTTCGAGGACTGGCTCTAATATATTTACCTCTAGACCCAACCTTGCGGGTTTGTATCTGGATTGGGGCTTGAGAATGTAGGTAAACGGTAGCAGCATGTTTCTGTGTGACACCCGTGCTGGACCCTGTCCATCCTCATGTCTGACTGTATACTGAGATATCTCTACTTGGCATTGAGAGTAGCAAATATGGATCCCTATCACATTTGTCTAGCACTACATGTCAACTGACTCTAGCTTAGTCAGTGTCTACCTGCTCTAATAGAAACAGCCTTGTTCCAGTTACGGGACTATCATATTCGTTTTTGCTTTGTTTTTCAGTTTTGTAAATGTGTCCGATCCAACCGGTAAAGAATTTTATTCGTGGAATCCATGTAATCCATTCACAGTTGAAGGAAATGGCTCTGAATGTATAAACGTGGCGGTAAGTGTTCGCGTTTTACTTGTCCTCTATTTATATAAATGTGTCACTGCCATTCGCAACTTCTTGATCAATCCATGGAATCCTATCTCGAATGTGTCACACTTTATGAAGTTTCTATTGTAAAAAGCAATATAGTTTTTCTCTTTTTTTTTGTTGAAATGGAATATTATAAGTGGGTTGTGCTGGGGTTGTGGGGAGTGGTAGGGGGTGGGGGAGAGAGTGGGTGGGGATTGGCCATTTATATTCGATTTTGTTATTGCATGTAAAAGAAGTGTGTTCGTAGGTTTAGGATTATTGATGAACATTTTCCAACGTCGGAATAAACAATCTTTCTTAAATGTCTTGTCACCTCACCTTTTCTGGTGAATTTTCAAGTGACACGTTTTTTTCTATATGAAAATTACACTATGCATTAACCATGACAATTACACTATAAAGTATCCATGACAATTACACTATGCAGTATCCATGACAATTACACTTTGCAGTATCCATGACAATTACACTATGCAGTATCCATGACAATTACACTATGCAGTATCCATGACAATTACACTATGCAGTATCCATGACAATTACACTATGCAGTATCCATGACAATTACACTATGCAGTATCCATGACAATTACACTATGCATTATTCATGACAATTACACTATGCAGTATCCATGACAATTACACTATGCAGTATCCATGACAATTACACTATGCATTATCCATGACAATTACACTATGCATTATCCATGACAATTACACTATTCAGTATCCATGACAATTACACTATGCAGTATCCATGACAATTACACTATGCATTATCCATGACAATTACACTATGCAGTATCCATGACAATTGCACTATGCAGTATCCATGACAATTACACTATGCAGTATCCATGACAATTACACTATGCAGTATCCATGACAATTACACTATGCATTATCCATACTTGATTTGAAGCTGCATCAAATCATTTTTAACATTGATGTCAATGGGGAAAGTAATTCATGGTTTGATTTGCAGAGAAGGAACCCATATTACGTCATAATAACATAGATTCCCGCCAAAAGAAATTCGCAGTAAAAATCATTATAATCATCAACATTTTGCCATGTCATAGCCGATTGCTTTATCTATAGTTTATTTACAGAAAATCGCTGATATAATCTTCATCTGTATTTTAATAAAAAACATGCATGACAACGTGTGGTACGGTTATATTGTTTATATAGCAACATCGCACTAATTACTGTCACATTGACATCCTGCTGACACTTTTGAATATAGGACTTCGTCGAAATAGAGATATCGTTATCCTTTTCGTTAACTACATCCAAAATAAATATTTAGTGACCCGTTTAATCTCTAACGCGCTGTATCTCTCTCAAAAATACCTCGACGGTAAGCAAACATTCAAGTTTATATATATGTATATGCACCGTTGTTTGTATGCACCGTTATATACATATTTGTGCATTTTTACTTGTATTGTCCCAAGAAGAGGCATAACAATCCCCCAAAACATAAATTGGTATGAAAAGTTTGTTTGGTGTTTAACGTCAGTTTTCAGCATTCTTTTAGCTGTGTAGGATGGTCGATGTTTAGTGGTGAAACAGACCACCCACATATTCCTAGGTAAAAACAAGTATCGTATACCTCCCACCATCCGTAGGAATCGACAATTTCTCGCTAACAAGTCAAGCTTTAAATGCGATTCGAACTTGTATCGGTGAGAGGCGGGAATGTTTCGAACTAGACTTTACCCGCTCCACCACGGAGGCACGAAATGGCCGAACGTCATAAGTCGAATGTTGAAAATGTTAAATATCAGAAAGATGGAAGATCATTGGTTGGACTTTTTTTAATAAACACATGTGTATTTCTACTATTTACAGGTGTGCATGATACGCCCAAGCGGCATTCCGCGTGCGTTAATCTATGATCTCGGGACCCAAGACACCGGCATGTTTGCAACAGACGAAAATGGTACCCTAACACTCACGTATACTGCCTTTAAAGACGGCTTTAACAGGTACACACACCTAATTCGTTCAAACATAACACTTATGGACCTTTACTTCCCGCTGATCATCCTCTACTACCCGCTGACTTGGGAGTGTAACTATCCTCTACTCCCCGCTGACTTGGGAGTGTAACTATCCTCTACTCCCCGCTGATTTAGGAGTGTAACTATCCTCTACTCCCCGCTGACTTGGGAGTGTAACTATCCTCTACTGCCCACTGATTTGGGAGTGTAACTATCCTCTACTCCCCGCTGACTTGGGAGTGTAACTATCCTCTACTTCCCACTGACTTGGGAGTGTAACTATCCTCTACTCCCCAATGACTTGGGAGTGTAACTATCCTCTACTCCCCGCTGACTTGGGAGTGTAACTACCCTCTACTCCCCCTGATTTGGGAGTGTAACTACCCTCTATTCCCCGTTGATTTGGGAGTGTAACTATCCTCTACTCCCCAGTGACTTGGGAGTGTAACTATCCTCTACTCCCCGCTGACTTGGGAGTGTAACTATCCTCTACTCCCCACTGACTTGCGACTGTAACTATCCTCTACTCCCCACTGACTTGGGAGTGTAACTATCCTCTACTCCCCGCTGACTTGGGAGTGTAACTACCCTCTACTCCCCGTTGATTTGGGAGTGTAACTATCCTCTACTCCCCACTGACTTGGGAGTGTAACTATCCTCTACTTTCTGCTGATCTGGGAGTGTAACTATCCTCAACTCCCCGCTGACTTGGAAGTGTAACTATCCTCTACTCCCCGCTGACTTGGGAGTGTAACTATCCTCTACTCCCCGCTGACTTGCGAGTGTAACTATCCTCTACTCCCCAATGACTTGGGAGTGTAACTATCCTCTACTCCCCAATGACTTGGGAGTGTAACTATCCTCTACTCCCCGCAGATTTGGGAGTGTAACTATCCTCTACTCCCCACTGACTTGGGAGTGTAACTGTCCTCTACTCCTCGCTGACTTGGGAGTGTAACTATCCTCTACTCCCCACTGACTTGTGAGTGTAACTATCCTCTACTCCCCGCTGACTTGGGAATGTAACTATCCTCTACTCCCCACTGACCTGGGAGTGTAACTATCCTCTACTCCCCACTGACTTGGGAGTGTAACTATCCTCTATTCCCCGCTGACTTGGGTGTGTAACTACCCTCTACTCCCCGCTGATTTGGGAGTGTAACCACCCTCTATTCCCCGTTGATTTGGGAGTGTAACTATCCTCTACTCCCCAGTGACTTGGGAGTGTAACTATCCTCTACTCCCCGCTGACTTGGGAGTGTAACTATCCTCTACTCCCCACTGACTTGCGACTGTAACTATCCTCTACTCCCCACTGACTTGGGAGTGTAACTATCCTCTACTCACCGCTGACTTAGGAGTGTAACTACCCTCTACTCCCCGTTGATTTGGGAGTGTAACTATCCTCTACTCCCCACTGACTTGGGAGTGTAACTGTCCTCTACTTTCTGCTTATCTGGGAGTGTAACTATCCTCAACTCCCCGCTGACTTGGAAGTGTAACTATCCTCTACTCCCCGCTGACTTGGGAGTGCAACTATCCCCTACTCCCCGCTGACTTGCGAGTGTAACTATCCTCTACTCCCCAATGACTTGGGAGTGTAACTATCCTCTACTCCCCGCAGATTTGGGAGTGTAACTATCCTCTACTCCCCACTGACTTGGGAGTGTAACCGTCCTCTACTCCTCGCTGACTTGGGAGTGTAACTATCCTCTACTCCCCACTGACTTGTGAGTGTAACTATCCTCTACTCCCCGCTGACTTGGGAATGTAACTATCCTCTACTCCCCACTGACCTGGGAGTGTAACTATCCTCTACTCCCCACTGACTTGGGAGTGTAACTATCCTCTACTCCCCGCTGACTTGGGTGTGTAACTACCCTCTACTCCCCGCTGATTTGGGAGTGTAACTACCCTCTATTCCCCGTTGATTTGGGAGTGTAACTATCCTCTACTCCCCAGTGACTTGGGAGTGTAACTATCCTCTACTCCCCGCTGACTTGGGAGTGTAACTATCCTCTACTCCCAACTGACTTGCGAGTGTAACTATCTTCTACTCCCCACTAACTTGTGAGTGTAACTATCCTCTACTCCCCGCTGACTTGGGAGTGTAACTATCCTCCTCTGCCGCTGATTTGGGAGTATAACTATCCTCTACTTCCCGCTGATTTGGGAGTGTAACTATCCTCTACTCTCCGCTGACTTGGGAGTGTAACTATCCTCCTCTGCCGCTGATTTGGGAGTATAACTATCCTCTACTCCCCGCTGACTTGGGAGTGCAACTATCCCCTACTCCCCGCTGACTTGCGAGTGTAACTATCCTCTACTCCCCACTGACTTGTGAGTGTAACTATCCTCTACTCCCCGCTGACTTGGGAATGTAACTATCCTCTACTCCCCACTGACCTGGGAGTGTAACTATCCTCTACTCCCCACTGACTTGGGAGTGTAACTATCCTCTACTCCCCGCTGACTTGGGTGTGTAACTACCCTCTACTCCCCGCTGATTTGGGAGTGTAACTACCCTCTATTCCCCGTTGATTTGGGAGTGTAACTATCCTCTACTCCCCAGTGACTTGGGAGTGTAACTATCCTCTACTCCCCGCTGACTTGGGAGTGTAACTATCCTCTACTCCCAACTGACTTGCGAGTGTAACTATCTTCTACTCCCCACTAACTTGTGAGTGTAACTATCCTCTACTCCCCGCTGACTTGGGAGTGTAACTATCCTCCTCTGCCGCTGATTTGGGAGTATAACTATCCTCTACTTCCCGCTGATTTGGGAGTGTAACTATCCTCAAAAATCCGCTGACAAGGGAGTATAACTATCTTCTATACTATCCGCTGTGTAGGGAGAGTAACTATTCTTTGCTTTCCGCTGACTAGGGAGTATTAACTACCATCTACTATCTGCTGTCTAGGGAGAATAACTATCCTCTGCTTTCCGCTGACTAGGGAGTGTAACAATCCTGTACTCTTCGCTGACTAAGGACTATAACTATCGTCAACTTCCCACTGACTAGGGAGTATTAACAATCATCTACTATCAGCTGATTAGGGACAGTAACTATCCTCTACTTTCCGCTGATTAGGATGTGCAACAATCCCCTATTCTCCGCTGACTATGTATTATAACTATCCTCTACTCCCCGCTGACTAAGGAGTTTAACTATCCTCTACTCTCCACAGACTAGGGATTGTAACTATCCTCTACTCCCCACTGACCTGGGAGTGTAACTATCCTCTACTCTCCGCTGACTTGCGAGTGTATCTCTCCTCTACTGCCCGCTGACTTGGGAGTGTAACTATCCTCTACTCCCCGCTGACTTGGGAGTGTAACTATCCTCTACTCTCCGCTGACTTAGGAGTGTAACTATCCTCTACTACCCGCTGATTTGGGAGTGTAACTATCCTCTACTCCCCGCTCCTCTACTGCCCGCTGACTTGGGAGTGTAACTATCCTCTACTCCCCGCTCCTCTACTGCCAGCTGACTTGGGAGTGTAACTATCCTCTACTCCCCGCTCCTCTACTGCCCGCTGACTTGGGAGTGTAACTATCCTCTACTCCCCGCTCCTCTACTGCCCGCTGACTTGGGAGTGTAACTATCCTCTACTCCCCGCTCCTCTACTGCCCGCTGACTTGGGAGTGTAACTATCCTCTACTCCCCACTGACTTGGAAGTATAACTATCCTCTAATCCCCGCTGACTTGGGAGTGCAACTATCCTCAATAATCCGCTGACAAGGGAGTATAACTATCTTCTATACTATTCTTTGTGTAGGGAGAGTAACTATCCTCTGCTTTCCACTGACTAGGGAGTATTAACTACCATCTACTAGCTGCTGTCTAGGGAGAATAACTATCCTCTGCTTTCCGCTGACTAGGGAGTGTAACAATCCTGTACTCTCCGCTGACTAAGGACTATAACTGTCGTCAACTTCCCACTGACTAGGGAGCATTAACTATCATCTACTATCCGCTGATTAGGGACAGTAACTATCCTCTACTCCCCGCTGACTTGGAAGTGTAACTATCATCTTCTCCCCGCTGACTTGGGACATTCGCAACATCTCGTACACTGCTTCGCAGCATCACTCGAATGTATTACGCAGGTTTCCATATTGGTTACGTCATACTAGCGTGACGCGCGTCAGATTCACGCCAAAACGATTTTGCATTCAAAATCAGTTATCTTCAATAATTTGCAATATCATTTAGCCGATTGCTCCATCTATAGTTTATTTACGTGAAAGTAGTGATAAAACCTTCATCTGTATTGTAAATAACAAACATGCAACGCAAGTCATACATCAACACGTGTGGCAAGCGGCCATAATGTTTATGTAGCAACAGCTTAGCAACAGTGCACTATTTTCTGTGCCGTTGCCTTCCGGCTAACAGAATGTTAAGATTTTGAACATACCGAAGCGCCGTGATACACACGAGGCGAGATCCCGAAGAATGACGGGATTGGCCGAGCGTTCTCGATTGGACTTAGGAGTGTAACTATCCTCTACTCCCCGCTGACTTGGGATTGTAACTATCCTCTACTCCCCACTGAATTGGAAGTATAACTATCCTCTACTCCCCGCTGACTTGGGAGTGTAACTATCCTCTACTCTCCGCTGACTTAGGAGTGTAACTATCCTCTACTACCCGCTGATTTGGGAGTGTAACTATCCTCTACTCCCCGCTCCTCTACTGCCCGCTGACTTGGGAGTGTAACTATCCTCTACTCCCCGCTCCTCTACTGCCCGCTGACTTGGGATTGTAACTATCCTCTACTCCCCACTGACTTGGAAGTATAACTATCCTCTAATCCCCGCTGACTTGGGAGTGCAACTATCCTCAATAATCCGCTGACAAGGGAGTATAACTATCTTCTATACTATTCTTTGTGTAGGGAGAGTAACTATCCTCTGCTTTCCACTGACTAGGGAGTATTAACTACCATCTACTAGCTGCTGTCTAGGGAGAATAACTATCCTCTGCTTTCCGCTGAATAGGGAGTGTAACAATCCTGTACTCTTCGCTGACTAAGGACTATAACTATCGTCAACTCCCCGCTGACTAGGAATTGTAACTATCCTCTACTCCCCACTGACTAGGAATTGTAACTATCCTCTACTCCCCACTGACTAGGAATTGTAACTATCCTCTACTCCCCACTGACTAGGAATTGTAACTATCCTCTACTCCCCACTGACTAGGAATTGTAACTATCCTCTACTCCCCACTGACTAGGAATTGTAACTATCCTCTACTCCCCACTGACTAGGAATTGTAACTATCCTCTACTCCCCACTGACTAGGAATTGTAACTATCCTCTACTCCCCACTGACTAGGAATTGTAACTATCCTCTACTCCCCACTGACTAGGAATTGTAACTATCCTCTACTCCCCACTGACTAGGAATTGTAACTATCCTCTACTCCCCACTGACTAGGAATTGTAACTATCCTCTACTCCCCACTGACTAGGAATTGTAACTATCCTCTACTCCCCACTGACTAGGAATTGTAACTATCCTCTACTCCCCACTGACTAGGAATTGTAACTATCCTCAACTCCCCGCTGACTAGGGAGTTTAACTATCCTCAACTCCCCACTGACTAGGGAGTTTAGCTATCATCAACTCCCCACTGACTAGGGAGTTTAACTATCCTCAACTCCCCACTGACTAGGGAGTTTAGCTATCATCAACTCCCCACTGACTAGGGAGTTTAGCTATCATCAACTCCCCACTGACTAGGGAGTGTAACTACCCTCAACTCCCCCACTGACTAGGGAGTTTAACTATCCTCAACTCCCCACTGACTAGGGAGTTTAGCTATCATCAACTCCCCACTGACTAGGGAGTTTAACTTTCCTCAACTCCCCGCTGACTAGGGAGTTTAACTATCCTCAACTCACCACTGACTAGGGAGTTTAACTTTCCTCAACTCCCCGCTGACTAGGGAGTGTAACTTTCCTCTACTCCCCGCTGACTAGGGAGTTTAGCTTTCATCAACTCCCCACTGACTAGGGAGTTTAACTATCCTCCACTCCCCACTGACTAGGTAGTTTAACTATCATCAACTCCCCACTAACTAGGTAGTTTAACTATCATCAACTCCCCACTGACTAGGGAGTTTAACTATCCTCCACTCCCCACTGACTAGGTAGTTTAACTATCATCAACTCCCCACTGACTAGGTAGTTTAACTATCCTCAACTCCCCACTGACTAGGGAGTTTAACTACCCTCAACTCCCCACTGACTAGGGAGTTTAGCTATCATCAACTACCCACTGACTAGGATGTTTAACTATCCACTACTCCCCACTGACTAGGAATTGTAACTATCCTCTACTCCCCACTGACTAGGAATTGTAACTATCTTCAACTCCCCACTGACTAGGTAGTTTAACTATCATCAACTCCCCACTGACTAGGGAGTTTAACTATCCTCCACTCCCCACTGACTAGGTAGTTTAACTATCATCAACTCCCCACTGACTAGGTAGTTTAACTATCATCAATTCCCCACTGACTAGGGAGTTTAACTACCCTCAACTCCCCACTGACTAGGGAGTTTAGCTATCATCAACTCCCCACTGACTAGGATGTTTAACTATCCACTACTCCCCACTGACTAGGAATTGTAACTATCCTCTACTCCCCACTGACTAGGAATTGTAACTATCCTCAACTCCCCACTGACTAGGGAGTTTAACTTTCCTCTACTCCCCGCTGACTAGGGAGTGTAACTATCCTCAACTCCCCACTGACTAGGGAGTTTAACTTTCCTCTACTCCCCGCTGACTAGGAATTGTAACTATCCTCTACTCCCCACTGACTAGGAATTGTAACTATCCTCAACTCCCCACTGACTAGGGAGTTTAACTTTCCTCTACTCCCCGCTGACTAGGAATTGTAACTATCCTCAACTCCCCACTGACTAGGGAGTTTAACTTTCCTCTACTCCCCGCTGACTAGGGAGTTTAACTACCCTCAACTCCCCACTGACTAGGGAGTTTAGCTATCATCAACTCCCCACTGACTAGGATGTTTAACTGTCCACTACTCCCCGCTGACTAGGGAGTTTAACTTTTCTCTACTCCCCACTGACTAGGAATTGTAACTTTCCTCTACTCCCCGCTGACTAGGGAGTTTAACTATCCTCTACTCTCCACTGACTAGGGAGTTTAACTACCCTCAAATCCCCACTGACTAGGGAGTTTAGCTATCATCAACTCCCCACTGACTAGGATGTTTAACTATCCACTACTCCCCACTGACTAGGAATTGTAACTATCCTCTACTCCCCACTGACTAGGAATTGTAACTATCCTCAACTCCCCACTGACTAGGATGTTTAACTATCCACTACTCCCCACTGACTAGGAATTGTAACTATCCTCTACTCCCCACTGACTAGGAATTGTAACTATCCTCAACTCCCCACTGACTAGGATGTTTAACTATCCACTACTCCCCACTGACTAGGAATTGTAACTATCCTCTACTCCCCACTGACTAGGAATTGTAACTATCCTCAACTCCCCACTGACTAGGAATTGTAACTTTCCTCTACTCCCCGCTGACTAGGGAGTTTAACTTTCCTCTACTCCCCGCTGACTAGGGAGTTTAACTGTCCTCTACTCCCCGCTGACTAGGGAGTTTAACTTTCCTCAACTCCCCACTGACTGGGGAGTTTAACTATCCTCAACTCCCCACTGACTAGGGAGTTTAGCTATCATCAACTCCCCACTGACTAGGGAGTTTAACTATCCTCAACTCCCCACTGACTAGGGAGTTTAACTTTCCTCTACTCCCCGCTGACTAGGGAGTTTAACTTTACTCTACTCCCCGCTGACTAGGGAGTTTAACTGTCCTCTACTCCCCGCTGACTAGGGAGTTTAACTATCCTCAACTCCCCACTGACTAGGGAGTTTAACTATCCTCAACTCCCCACTGACTAGGGAGTGTAACTTTCCTCAACTCCCCACTGACTAGGGAGTGTAACTTCCCTCTACTCCCCACTGACTAGGGAGTTTAACTACCCTCAACTCCCCACTGACTAGTGAGTTTAACTACCCTCAACTCCCCACTGACTAGGGAGTTTAGCTATCATCAACTCCCCACTGACTAGGGAGTTTAACTATCCACTACTCCCCACTGACTAGGGAGTTTAACTACCCTCAACTCTCCACTGACTAGGGAGTTAAGCTATCATCAACTCCCCACTGACTAGGGAGTTTAGCTATCATCAACTCCCCACTGACTAGGGAGTTTAACTATCCACTACTCCCCACTGACTAGGGAGTTTAACTACCCTCAACTCCCCACTGACTAGGGAGTTTAGCTATCATCAACTCCCCACTGACTAGGGAGTGTAACTGTCCTCTACTTACCGCTGACTAGGCAGGAAGTGTATCTATTCTCTACTCCCCACTGACTTGGGAGTTTAACTGTCCTCTACTTACCGCTGACTAGGAAGGAAGTCTAACTATCCTCTACTCCCCACTGACTAGGGAGTATAATTGTCCTCTACTTACCGCTGACTAGGAAGGAAGTCTAACTATCCTCTACTCCCCACTGACTAGGGAGTTTAACTACCCTCAACTACCCACTGACTAGGGAGTTTAACTACCCTCAACTCCTCACCACTCAATATGGAGTTTAACTACCCTCAACTACCCACTACCCACTGACTACAGGGCTGACGTGGCGCAGTCGTTAGCGCGACAGATTTGTAACCGGAGGCCCCGGGTTCAATCCTCCGTGGTGCCACTGAATTGCGTCGGTGTGTTCTTGGGCAACACACTTTCCTCGTCCGTCGGATGGGGACGTAAACCGGGCTGTCCCGTGTATCGGACTATCCTCCGAGCACGTTAAAGAACCATAGGAATCTATTCGATAATAAGAGTAGGGCAGGTTCCCGGATTCCTATATATCCTTCCCCTCTCTCCGGGGCGGCTCTAAATAACCTATACTGTGTTGATGAGCCGTTAAACAACATTCAGTTCAGTACTACCCACTGACTAGGGAGTTTAACTATCCTCAACTCCCCACTGACTAAGGAGTTTAACTATCCTCAACTCCCCACTGACTAGGTAGTTTAACTATCCTCAACTCCCCAATGACTAGGTAGTTTAACTATCCTCAACTCCCCCACTGACTAGGGAGTTTAACTACCCTCAACTCCCCACTGACTAGGTAGTTTAACTATCCTCCACTCCCCACTGACTAGGTAGTTTAACTATCCTCAACTCCCAGCTGACTAGGTAGTTTAACTATCATCAACTCCCCACTGACTAAGGAGTTTAACTACCTTCAACTCCCCACTGACTAGGTAGTTTAACTATCCTCAACTCCCCACTGACTAGGTAGTGTAACTATCCTCAACTCCCCACTGACTAAGGAGTTTAACTATCCTCAACTCCCCACTGACTAGGTAGTTTAACTATCCTCAACTCCTCAATGACTAGGTAGTTTAACTATCCTCAACTCCCCCACTGACTAGGGAGTTTAACTACCCTCAACTCCCCACTGACTAGGTAGTTTAACTATCCTCCAATCCCCACTGACTAGGTAGTCTAACTATCCTCAACTCCCCACTGACTAGGTAGTTTAACTATCATCAACTCCCCACTGACTAAGGAGTTTAACTACCTTCAACTCCCCACTGACTAGGTAGTTTAACTATCCTCAACTCCCCACTGACTAGGTAGTGTAACTATCCTCAACTCCCCACTGACTAGGTAGTTTAACTAACCTCCACTCCCCACTGACTAGGTAGTTTAACTATCCTCCACTCCCCACTGACTAGGTAGTTTAACTATCCTCAACTCCCCACTGACTAGGTAGTTTAACTATCATCAACTCCCCACTAACTAAGGAGTTTAACTACCTTCAACTCCCACTGACTAGGTAGTTTAACTATCCTCAACTCCCCACTGACTAGGTAGTTTAACTATCCTCAACTCCCCACTGACTAGGTAGTTTAACTATCCTCCACTCCCCACTGACTAGGTAGTTTAACTATCCTCAACTCCCCACTGACTAGGTAGTTTAACTATCCTCCACTCTCCACTGACTAGGTAGTTTAACTATCCTCCACTCTCCACTGACTAGGTAGTTTAACTATCCTCCACTCCCCACTGACTAGGTAGTGTAACTATCCTCAACTCCCCACTGACTAGGTAGTTTAACTAACCTCCACTCCCCACTGACTAGGTAGTTTAACTATCCTCCACTCCCCACTGACTAGGTAGTTTAACTATCCTCAACTCACCACTGACTAGGTAGTTTAACTATCATCAACTCCCCACTAACTAAGGAGTTTAACTACCTTCAACTCCCCACTGACTAGGTAGTTTAACTATCCTCAACTCCCCACTGACTAGGTAGTTTAACTATCCTCAACTCCCCACTGACTAGGTAGTTTAACTATCCTCCACTCCCCACTGACTAGGTAGTTTAACTATCCTCAACTCCCCACTGACTAGGTAGTTTAACTATCATCAACTCCCCACTGACTAAGGAGTTTAACTACCTTCAACTCCCCACTGACTAGGTAGTTTAACTATCCTCAACTCCCCACTGACTAGGTAGTGTAACTATCCTCAACTCCCCACTGACTAGGTAGTTTAACTATCCTCCACTCCCCACTGACTAGGTAGTTTAACTATCCTCAACTCCCCACTGACTAGGTAGTTTAACTATCATCAACTCCCCACTGACTAAGGAGTTTAACTACCTTCAACTCCCCACTGACTAGGTAGTTTAACTATCCTCAACTCCCCACTGACTAGGTAGTTTAACTATCCTCAACTCCCCACTGACTAGGTAGTTTAACTATCCTCCACTCCCCACTGACTAGGTAGTTTAACTATCCTCAACTCCCCACTGACTAGGTAGTTTAACTATCCTCCACTCTCCACTGACTAGGTAGTTTAACTATCCTCCACTCTCCACTGACTAGGTAGTTTAACTATCCTCCACTCCCCACTGACTAGGTAGTGTAACTATCCTCAACTCCCCACTGACTAGGTAGTTTAACTAACCTCCCACTCCCCACTGACTAGGTAGTTTAACTATCCTCCACTCCCCACTGACTAGGTAGTTTAACTATCCTCAACTCACCACTGACTAGGTAGTTTAACTATCATCAACTCCCCACTAACTAAGGAGTTTAACTACCTTCAACTCCCCACTGACTAGGTAGTTTAACTATCCTCAACTCCCCACTGACTAGGTAGTTTAACTATCCTCAACTCCCCACTGACTAGGTAGTTTAACTATCCTCCACTCCCCACTGACTAGGTAGTTTAACTATCCTCAACTCCCCACTGACTAGGTAGTTTAACTATCATCAACTCCCCACTGACTAAGGAGTTTAACTACCTTCAACTCCCCACTGATTAGGTAGTTTAACTATCCTCAACTCCCCACTGACTAGGTAGTGTAACTATCCTCAACTCCCCACTGACTAGGTAGTTTAACTATCCTCCACTCCCCACTGACTAGGTAGTTTAACTATCCTCAACTCCCCACTGACTAGGTAGTTTAACTATCATCAACTCCCCACTGACTAAGGAGTTTAACTACCTTCAACTCCCCACTGACTAGGTAGTTTAACTATCCTCAACTCACCACTGACTAGGTAGTTTAACTATCATCAACTCCCCACTGACTAAGGAGTTTAACTACCTTCAACTCCCCACTGACTAGGTAGTTTAACTATCCTCAACTCCCCACTGACTAGGTAGTGTAACTATCATCAACTCCCCACTGACAAGGGAGTATTAACTATCCTCTATTATCCGCTGTCTAGGATGTACAACAGTCCTCTACACTCGGCTGACTAAGGACAATAACTATCTTCAACATCCCAATGACTATGGTCTATTCCTCGCTGACTAGGAAGTGTAATATAATATCAAGTTTTACTATCCTCCACTCCCTGCTTTCTATGGAATGTAACTATCCTCTACTCCCTGTTGACTAGGAAGTGTAACTATCCTTTACTCTCCTCTGACTAGGGAGAGTAAAGGATAGTTACTTCTACTCATCACTGACTATATGTTAGTATCCACTACTCCCTGCTGACTATCCTCTACTACACACAGACTATGAAGTTTAACTATCCTCTACTCTCTATTGACTACGGAGTGTAACCATCCTCTACTCCTCGCAAGTGTAACTATCCCCCACTGCCCGTTTTCTATGAATTGTAACAATCATTTTAACTATCCTCTATTCACCGGTGACTAGTGAACGTAACGACCATCTAATCACTGCTGACACGGTAGTGTAGCAAATATATAATCCCCTCTGACTAGAGAACACAACGACCGTCTGCTCACCGCTGATTAGAGTGTAACAATCAGCTGCATACCGCTGACTCGGGAGTGTAGATGCCATCTACTTCCCGCTGACTAGAGAGTGAAACTATCCCCTAATCAACGAGTGTTCTACTTCCCGATGACTTTGGAGTGCATCTGCCATCTACTCCCCGCTGACTAGGGAATGTAACTATCCCCTACTCAACGTTGACTATGATATATTACTATCCTCTACTTCCCGCTGACTTTGGAGTAAATCTGCCCTCTACTACCCGCTGACTAGGGAATGTAACTATCCCCTACTCAACGTTGACCTTGATATATTACTATCCTCTACTTCCCGCTGACTTGGGAGTGATTCTACCCTCTACTCCCCGTTGACTAGGGAGTGTAGCTATCCCCTACTCAATCTGACTTTGATATATTACTATCCTCTACTTCCCGCTGACTTGGGACTGAATCTGCCCTCTACTCCCCGTTGACTAAGGAGTGTAGCTATCCCCTACTCAATCTGACTTTGATATATTACTATCCTCTACTCCCCGTTGACTAGGGAGTGTAGCTATCCCCTACTCAAGCTGACTTTGATATATTACTATCCTCTACTCCCCGCTGACTACCCTCTACTCAACGTGGACTATGATATATTACTATCCTCTACTCCCCGCTGACTTGGGACTGAATCTGCCCTGTACTCCCCGTTGACTAGGGAGTGTAACTATCCCCTACTCAACGTTGACTATGATATATTACTATCCTCTATTCCCCGCTGACTAGGGAGTCAAATTCCAATAAACTAATTCTCACATATATTATTCCAGGCAAACAATAATAACTCTTCAATGCATGGCAAGCGCAAAGTTTGATTTCTTCGTTGCCGAAGGAGAGCAAGATGAAGTGAATAACACCGTGATTTATGTAAGTATACAGGCGGTCAATGAAAACGCAACATTAGATTATGTAAGTATACTGACGGTCAATGAAAACGCACTAGCAGATTACGTAAGTATACTGGTGGTCAATGAAAACGCACCAGCAGATTATGTGAGTATACTGGCAGTCAATGAAAACGCATGTAAGTATACCGGCGGTCAATGAAAACGCACCAGCAGATTATGTAAGTATACTGGCAGTCAATGAAAACGCACCAGTAGATTATGTAAGTATACTGGCGGTCAATGAAAACGCACAGGCAGATTATGTAAGTATACTTACGGTCAATGAAAACGCACCAGTAGATTATGTAAGTATACTGGCGGTCAATGAAAACGCACCAGTAGATTATATGTAAGTATACTGGCGGTCAATGAAAACGCACCAGTAGATTATGTAAGTATATTGACGGTCAATGAAAACGCACCAGTAGATTATGTAAGTATACTGGCGGTCAATGAAAACGCACCGGCAGATTATGTAAGTATACTAGCGGTCAATGAAAACGCACCAGTAGATTATATGTAAGTATACTGGCGGTCAATGAAAACGCACCAAATGAAAACGCACCAGTAGATTATGTAAGTATACTGGCGGTCAATGAAAACGCACCAGTAGATTATGTAAGTATACTGGCGGTCAATGAAAACGTACCGGTAGATTATGTAAGTATACTGGCGGTCAATGAAAACGCAACAGTAGATTATGTAAGTATACTGACGGTCAATGAAAACGCACCGGCAGATTATGTAAGTATACTAGCGGTCAATGAAAACGCACCAGTAGATTATATGTAAGTATATTGGCGCTCAAATAAAACTCACCAGTAGATTATGTAAGTATACTGGCGCGTAAAGAAAACTCACCAGTAGATTATGTAAGTATACTGGCGCTCAAAGAAAACGCACCAGTAGATTATGTAAGTATACTGGCGCTCAAAGAAAACTCAACAGTACATTATATGGGTTTTAACTTATATTGCTGAAGTAATTTATAATAATAAGTTTATATTTTTGAATTGAAGGATATTAATTAGCAAATGCCAAAACTGATTGTCTCAGAATTCCTAAACATGGCATATAATGTTCAATTAAAGTCACATGGGTGAAAACAATAGTCATACATTTTTAATACCGATTCTTGTCAACCGTTTTACCGTTACTAGGAAATCCTCCCGATGTTACGTTATTCCAACAAGATAACGCCAAGCCTCACTTAGCTAGAGTTACAAGTGACATTTTCTTGCTGGAATAACGTGACTACAGGATGATTTCCTAGAAACGGTAAAACGGTTGGCCATACCCGGTATTAAAATGTGTGACTTCAGTTTTCCACGTATGTGACTTTAATTGAACACTATACACCATGTTTAGGAATTCTGAGGCAGTCAGTGGTTTCATTTGTTAATTAATATCCTTCAATTTGAAAATATACACTTATAATTATAAATGACTTAAGCAATACAATTTTATACCGCAACATATACATTTTCCATATTGTATTCTATAAATTGTTTATTAAAATGTTTTACTTAAAGGTTTGGAATGAAAGACTACTTTCAGAAAATATGGTATAACAAGAAACACTTTAGAAAAAAAACTTAACAAGTAAAGCTGATGATTGATTTCCAATGAATAAAGAACAAATACAAAAAATACGTGTCTCTTACATAAATTATTGATCAGGTACGAGCCAGAAAGAGATTAAAATTAATTCAACCACACTAGGTTCCTGTCTGGTGGTTAAGCAAGGTTCGTGTACATGTAAATACTAAAAAGCAATAAATGATCGATCCGTCGTGTAGAAACCGGCTTTGAAAAAGAAAAACGAAATCTGCACATTAAACAAGTCTTAACGTCCACAATAAAATAAAGTTAAGTTTAAGCAAGGCATGCATTTTTTTTTTTATAATACACGTACAATGTATTACTTCTTTTATCCTTCAGAGAATGGTGTTGGCTAGTAAATACGCATGCGGCTATGGTCCACATATAAATCCAGCCAAAGAAGAGTCCGGACTTAGTGGCGGCACTATCTTCGTCATAGTGTGAGTACTGTATGGGAACTGTGAGGAAGATTGATACAAGAACGTTCCTTTTAATAACAGAGCATGAGTTTGTTCACTTTAATTGGCGCTACCCTTGTGTAGCCTATTTACTGCGTATTTTTTAATTGTGGTGCTTCTCTTGTATGTTTAATATTTTATTTTTATTTTGTCTAATTGGTACCAACCGTGTACCTTTTTTTCTATGTACATTGTTTAGTTTAATTGGTACTTACCATGTATATTACATCTATTTACCTTATTTAGGTTAATTGGTGGTTACCAAATAGATTATCACCCTATCATTTTACAACGTCTACATGTTTAGTGGTGGACCCATTTACAGTTTGCCACTATGCTTTCCTCTTTGATTGTACGATGACCGGATAGATTGTGAAAGGGATGGCAATGTTTAACGATTGCCTTCAATCTTGTCTTGTCGTGACCTTAATGATTTATTCTCTGGCTTTTATTCATATATATATGATCATCTCTGCTGCCTAGTTTGTGGAGTTTGTACCTTGTATATTTAATCCATTTTACTGTTTTTAATTGGTGCTTACCTTGTATATTTAATATATTTGCAGTCAGTTCAGTTTAACTGGTACTTATCATTTACATTTAATCTATTTACAATCAGTTCAGTTTAATTGGTGCTTAATGCTTACATTTAGTCTATTTACAGTCTGGTCGTTCAATTTAATTGGTGTGTATCTTGTTTATTTCAACTATTTACATTTCTAAGATTAACAAGTGCTTACTTTGTATATGTGATCTATTTACAGGCTGTTC
The DNA here is from genome assembly GCA_037043455.1 of Cyrtodaria siliqua. Taxonomy (NCBI): domain Eukaryota; kingdom Metazoa; phylum Mollusca; class Bivalvia; order Adapedonta; family Hiatellidae; genus Cyrtodaria; species Cyrtodaria siliqua. The sequence goes on along the minus strand of JAWPHD010017114.1, from coordinate 15,936 downwards.
AGTTTAATTGGTGCGTACCTGGTATTTGGCGTCTCCTATCAGGCGTTTGTAAACAAGGAGAGCGGCAAGAAACTGTGTCCGAATCACGAGTTCTGGTGCGCCATACCTTCATTAATCAAGGTGAGTATGATCTGTGTCAGGTGCAATATAGAGCTGAGTTCACATGCAGCTGAGATCACATGCACTTTTTATGTTAACAATATCTTGCGCGCTTTTTAGATGCATCAGTAGTTTTACCTATAAACATTGACATTAACCCACCAACACAATATAGGAAAATATATCACAGGTATGAGGAAATGTATATAATACAAACATGGCCAATATGTTGTCAACTTATTTGTTGTAAATACAGAGCACTCGTTATCATAGTGATACTATTTTATTACTTTAACAGTAATATAGGAGAGATATAGTACACATTTGTCTAGCCCTGGGACATACCACTACAACTACTACTACTACTACTACTATTACTACCACCACCACCACCACCACCACCACTGCAACCACCACCACCACCACCACCACCACCACTACTACTACTACTGCTGCAGCTACTGCTACTGCTACTAATGATGCTGCAGCTACTGATACTGTTACTACTGCTACTGTTACTACTGCTACTGCTACTACTACTACTGCTGCTGCTGCTACTATTATTGCTGCTGCTGCTGCAGCTAATGCTTCTGCTACTACTGCTACTGCTACTACTACTACTGCTGCTGCTGTTGCAGCTACTGCTTCTGCTACTGCTACTTCTACTACTGCTACTACTACTACTACTGCTACTACTACTACTGCTACTACTACTGCTACTACTACTTCTATTACTTCTACTACTACTACTACTACTACTACTACTACTACTACTACTACTGCTACTACTGCTACTACTACTACTGCTACTACTACTGCTACTACTACTTCTATTACTTCTACTACTACTACTACTACTACTACTACTACTACTACTACTACTACTACTGTTGCTGCTGCTACTACTGCTACTGCTACTACTACTACTACTACTTCTATTACTTCTACTACTACTACTACTACTACTACTACTACTACTACTACTACTACTACTGTTGCTGCTGCAGCTACTGCTTCTGCTTTTGCTACTGCTACTAATGCTACTACTGCCACTGCCACTTCTACTGCTACTACTGCTACTGCTACTACTGCTACTTCTACTACTACTGCTACTACTGCTACTGCTACTACCACTGCTACTGCGAGCTGCTGCTGCTGCAGCTACTGCTTCTGCTGCTGCTGTTACTGCTACTACTGCTACTGCTACTGCTACTGCTACTACTACTACTACTACTACTACTACTACTACTGCCGCTGCAGCTACTGCTACTGTTACTGCTACTGCCGCTGCAGCTACTGCTACTGCTGCTGCTACTGCTACTACTACTACTACTACTACTACCGCTGCTGCTGCTGCTGCTGCTGCTACTGCTATTACTACTACAATGATCTATTAATTATACATACTGATTATTTTTGTTTTTCATTCATCTTTGCAGGGAGGATTCAAATCTACAACATCTATTAGCAGTAGCCAGAAGAACGCCAAATATGACAGTATATAGGAAAACAGAAAAGCGGACGAATTGTGAAAACGTACTAGGTCACAATATAAAAGTATTCTGTGAAATGTGTAGCAAAAGAGAAATGAAATAGTGAATTCCAAGGGGTTTATACGAATATGTAAACGATGCGTTGGTTGTGCAAGAGTTTCAGTTGGGTTGCAAGAGTTTCACTTGTGTTATTGCTTGCGATAGTGTGTGTGTGTGTGTGTGTGTGTGTGTTTGTGTGTGTGCACGCGTGCGTGTTTAACACCTTAAAATAGCCATATTATGTGCGAATGTGTTTTGCAGGACCATAGAAGAACGTATTTAAATATAGAATAGTATTTATGTTTGATTGTTTGTGTGTGTGTGTGTGTGAATATTATAAAACAACACATTATGTTTATAACTTCTTTTATAACACAGCACCGCTCGCAGAATATGTTTTATTTATTTGTGTTAACATGTCATTTCTGTAACTATTTATTTTTGTGTTTATGTTATTCTTTTGTGTGTGGACATATTCAGCAGAAAACCTGATAACAATAACGATGACGCCCATTATCTGTGAGCTTCAGGTGCTTGTTATTTGCCTTTCAAGGATGTAGCTGACCTGAAATGCATATATAAGCCCGACAAACTAGAGGTTCCCAGCTTTTTTTAAAAACTTAGCTATGCAATGGTGCGTTTCAATGGCGTAAATCTGATGGAGCACTTGCGCGGTATTTGAAGAAATATTTGTTTGACCAATTTGAGAATTAACATTTAACAAAGTTGAATTACCTCCACTGTAAAATAAAAGAATTAAGAAACAAATGTTGACCTCACCACCATTGGCTTCATATTTTATTGGACTTTTATTTTTTTTAATTTTTCAAATTGATGTATAGGCCCGGGCCTATATGGCCTAATAGTAGCTACGCCGATGCCTTTCCCCTCTTTTCTTGCACAATTAAAGCGCACTAAATTAGCATGTGTCAAGAGCCACAACATATGTGTTGTGGTAAATTAAAATATCGTTTGGAAAAGTAGTTACCAAAGGAGTTGCAATACTTTTAGATAAAGCTATCCCTGTTGCTTGGACAGCAGAAACATACTAGGACAAAAAAAGTCAATTTGTCAAAGCTCCTGGCAAAACATGTTAAAGTCATAATGGAATTTATAATGGCAGAGAAAGTCGTGTTTGAATAAGTTATTAAAACAACTTTTGAAAATATAACCTTTTACTTTCTTTATGATCGATTTTCGAAAGGAGTATATAGGACGTAGCATTAGTCCCGTTGTATATATACTCAGTTGCAAAAGAAACTGGACACTTTGACAATTATACTTTATACCTTCCTCTTTATCAAGCGACAGTCCCTTAATGATTCGACCTGTTGCAAAACAAATGACAACATGATATTACCAATGGAATGATAAAAACATTGGTACCAAACATGGCATATTCATTTTGGAATTTGTCAATTTAATACTAAAAACACTTTATACAATTAAATCTAAACAAAACTCAGTGTCCACTTTCTTTTGCAACTGAGTATATACAGTGCATGTAGCTATAGTCATTGTTTTCAGTCATATACTGAAAATAATAAGTTTAGCAAGTCCTTATGTCCATTTAGCTTAAAGGGAGACACGACAATCTTGAAGTATTTGAAATGGGTGTCTCGATTTATATATCCAGTATCATTTTTACGTTTATCTTGGTCACATTAAATAAATAAAATTTTAAGTATTTGCTATTTCGTCTTATTAAACTATAAGTTTTAATATATAATTGGTGCAATAATATCAAAAATTAATAATATGCAAAAACGAATGACTTGATACAATTCTTATAACTAATATTAACGATTGAACAAGTGCAATTTATGTAGAAAAGCTAGCGGGACGCCGCTAGATTTTAAAAAAATCAAGATTGCCATGTGTCCCTTTAAAGTTTTAGAATGCTATTTTATAATGTGAAGTATTTTAAAACATTTGCATGACATAGAGTGATCTTCTCTTTCCCTAATTAGTTGTGATCCAATGTAAGTGTCAGAGTTATCTCCCATTTAGTTAAAACAGCGTATTTCATATTTAAAAATACCAATATGGTAAAGAACATTGTTAAACGTCACTAAATAACAGTTCTGGGTTTCAAGTTATAAAAACTGCAGATCAATGGATACTAACCTTGTCATTATAATGCAATAACGAACCAAAGTTTAAAAACATTGAATTTACCTCCCTTTACATTGAAGAACGAAATTATAATATCTGTAAAGCAGGTAGATTTTGTTTCTCGCAGATATCGTTTCAAACACAATGCCTGCATATATCTGCTAATTATGTTAATTATATTCTTAATGACATCTGCCACGCACAGCCTAGAATATGCGCAAATGAATTTGCCATGCAGTTTACTTGCTAAACTTATTTTTATCAGTATATTTATATTTTAAAATCTAGGCTAAATCAGAACTCCAAACAATAAGTTAATATAGGTATATGTATATCATTAGGCATTGTCGGACCGTATTTGGTACAAAAACGAATATGTACAAATTTGTACCATATTCGGCCGAATATGGTACAACTGTCTAATTGTACCATATACGTATCTGCAGTTTTGGGGTAAAATGCCTGACCAAATATGGTACAAACTTGTACCATATTCGGATGAAAAATGTACCACATTCGTTCCGAATATGGTACACACTCATCATCGTCATCGTCATCATCATCATCGTCATCATCATCATCATCATCATCATCATCATAACTACAATTTGCATCAACGTCATCAATACCATCATGAAAATAATCATCATCGTCATCATCATCATCATCATCATCATCATCATAACTACAATTTGCATCAACGTCATCAATACCATCATGAAAATAATCATCATCGTCATCATCATCATCATCATCATCATCATCATAATCATCATCAGCATCATCATCATCATCATCATAATCATCATCATCGGCGGCCGGTAATCATTGGCGTCAACATAATAAAAAACTTTTTTCATCATCATCATTATAATCATTATCATCGGCCGATAAACATCGCAGTTATCATCATCACAATCATCAAACCCCAATCATCATCACCATTGTCATCATCATCAATTACATCATCATCGTCACCATTAACACCATCATCATCATCGTCACCATTAACGCCATTATCATCATCATCGTCATGATGATGACAAAAGTTTTGATGATGATGACGACGATCAAAATTACCGTCATCATCATCATCACAAACTTTTATCATCATTGTCATCATCATCACCATCATTATCACCACAATCATCAAGGTCATCATCATCATCATCAACACCATCATCATCATCACCATTATCATCATCGTAATGAAGATCACAAAAATGTGATGATGATAACTGCGATGTTTTTCGGTCGATGGTGATGATGATGACAAAAGTTTTGTAATGATGATAAGATCAAATTTTCCAAGAAGCGCTGGCGCGCTTCATGGATTTGCTCGCCTACCTTTACCCTTACAAGTTCACACTCTATGAACACAACCAAAATGCGATAATCCTCAAACTTTTACAGAGTTACCTGGAGCAAGCACGTCTCTAGTCTTAGAGTACTAGTACTTAGTAACCAGTACTAAGCAGATACATTCGCCAGTAATTGACAACTGCCCTACTTGAAACAGCGGTAGGGGAAGAATGGCCGTAGAAATCATTTCGTGACCAATCTCCACGAAAGTATCTGGCCCGCCCGGGAATCGAACCCAGGCCGCCTGCGTGCCAATCTGACGCGCAACCGACTGAGCTAGCCGGCGAAACAGTTACACAACCAGCAAAATCCATGTAAAGTGTGGTTAGGTTAGCTGTTTCTGTTACTGCTAGTTACGACGACGACGACGACGACGACGACGACGACGACGACGATGATGATGATGATGATGATGATGATGATGATACTTTTGTCACTTCCAATATTAGGTTAATACAATGTATTTGAGTTTGAAAAAAAGTTTACACATTGGCAGACTATTTCATTTATTAAGAAATACATAATTTATGTACCATATACGTAGGCCATTTTCATTTTATGAGTTTTTTTGGTATGTACCAAATACGTTTTGGCGAGCATAGACAAACTTATTCCAACCGAATATGGTACAATGTTTGTACCATATTCGGTCGAAAATTGTACCATATTCGGTCCGAATATGGTACATTTGTACCATATTCGGCCGAATATGGTACATTTGTACCATATTCGTTTTTGTACCAAATACGGTCCGACAAGGCATAATGTCGATCTATACTTAAGGACGAAATATTGCCGCAAAGTAATGATTAACCACCCTTTTATATTCTCATATCAAATGTCGTCCTTGGTAAAGGTTTATAAGGCCGAAATATTGGAACAAACAAGTGATTAACACCCATGCAATTTCTCATATCAAATTTCATCCTTGGTAAAGGTTTATAAGGTCGAAATATTGGAAAAAAGAAGTGATTAACACCCATGCAATTTCTCATATCAAATGTCGTCCTTGGTAAAGGTTTATAAGGCCGAAATATTGGAACAAAGAAGTGTGCATAATGATATAGAGAGAAAAAACGTTCCCTTAAATAATGTATGTATATATAGAGTTATAGTTATATAATTTATGATATATTTCTATTGTTACATGATTGCATTGATAATCTTGAGTTGATACATGGAAGTATTGATAAACAAATAAAGATATGCTTATTTGATAACTTTAATTAAGACACTTATGTCTACAACTTCCCGAACACTGGTAACATATGTATATATCATTGTTTAAACATGTCCCGCCTTATCAAGTTTTCATGGCGGTAGTATCAATGAATTTTTGTACATTTGTTCCTTTAATGTGTAGTAATGTGTTTCATGTTTTATAGTTTTGCTAGACGTGTATAAAAATAAACTGTTTTGGCACAAGTTTGACCAATATAAAATTATGTTATACAATATAAAACTTATGTTATTCGATATAATTTTAATGATATTGAATAGTAAACTAATGTTATACTATATGATACTACTGTTATCCAATATTAAACCAAAGCTATCCGACATAAAATTAAAGTTCTACATTAATACACCAATGTTATACACGATACAACTAATGTTATCCAACATATATTTAAGGTCATCCAAACTATAACTAATGTTATCCAGTCTAAAACTAATGTTATGCAACATAAATTAAATGTTATACAATAATAATCTACTGTTAAGCAAGATAACACGAAAGTTATCCAACATATAATTAAGTTCATCCAGACTAAAACACATGTTATCTAACCTAAAAGGATATAACTTAAAACTAAAATAAAACGTATATAATCCAACATAAAAGTAGTATAAAAACTATTGTTATCCAAAGAAACATTAAATAACACTATTATTATCCAATATAAAACTAACGTTATTCAATATTAAACAAACGTTATCCAATATAAAACTGACATTATTCAACATAAAACTAATGTTATTCGATACAACTAATATAAAACTAATTTTATCCAAAATAAAACTTATGTTATTCAATATTAAACTAATTAGACCGTGAGCCATACACTTTTTTGTTACCATCTCAAGGGACAAATTCTTACTAGTACCATGTTATTGAGTACCTTGTAGAGAAACAAAAAATCCATGATAGCAGTGTGAACAGGGTAGCTGATTCCTGTTATTAGAGTTATCTCCCCCTTTTAAGAAAAACTCTTGTTTCTTTAAAAAAATCGTTTTCGCTGAAACTAGAAGAGCTACAGGTCTAATAGTTTGCATGTATTATACATTTAGGGTCCTCTACCAAGTATTTATAAAATGGTGACCCCAGGGTCAAATATGGCCCAGCCCCGGGGGGTAACATCTTTTCATACAGTTATATAGGAAATCTTTAAACAATAAATGATTTGCTCTAAAACTGTAAGAGGTAGAGGTCCATTATTATGCATGAAGCATAAGCTTATGATCCACTAGCAAGTTTGTTAAAATATTGACCCTGAGGTTATATCTGGCTCCGCCCCAGGGGTCACGTTTGTTCAAATCGTGACTCTGTGTCCAACTATGGCCCGGTTCTGGGGTTAAGGTTTTACAAAGAGTTATATAGGAAAGTACATAAAAATATTCTTTTTCTGATACTACAAGAGCTAGAGGTCTGATACGATGCATGTAGCATAAGAGTATCGATCTCTACCAATTTATTTTGTTAAAATGGTGATCTTATGGTCAAATGTCGCCCGGTCCCGTGGGGTCACATATTTACATAGAGTTATGTACGAACGTCTATAAACATCTTCTCTGAAACTACAAGAGCTAGAGGTGTAATAAGCTACATGTCGCTTAAGATTATTGTCCTGTACCAAATAATTTAAATGGTGTCCCTTGAATCAAGCCTGGATTCAAATTTGGCCCTGTCCCGGGGGTCACACTATAACATTGAATTATATAGGAAAACACATTCAAACAGCTTCTCTGATACTTCAAAAGCTAAATAATAGTTCGCATGTACCATAAGCTTATGATCCTCTACCTGTTCAAATGGCGACAATGGGGTCAAATATGGCCACTACGGGGTCACAGTTTTACAGATTTATATAAAGAAATTGTTGTTGTTTCTTAAAACATGAGAGCACTTTGAGACAAGGCGAGTGGGTCTCTTGTTAATGGTTTGAAGTTGTACACTTTTCATAAAATGGTTTCAAAAGTTTTAAGCGAACTGAAATATATAGAGAATGTGACTTTTGATAAGGTATTCCATTATGAAGACTTAACCATGTTTACAAAACGCATATTGAATAAACCACGAACTAAAATCACAAAGTAGACCACTGCATTTTCGACAAATTGCAAAAAAAAACAGAAAGAAAAAGAAAAGGCATTTTACGGTTTAACTGTTGATTTTTAGGTGTTTGTTATACAAATTTTTAAATAACCCCCCAAATTACGACAAATTTGCACTACAAAAACAGTTCATCTCATATAATAATGCATATATGTGTCGCTTAAAAGTATATGTTTATTCATGGTTTTTTGTAATATCCGTAATTGAATAAGTGTAAAATGAATTATCCATTTATTTTTTTGTCTGACTGGTTAAAGCTGTTTATATTGTATCTATAGAGTTTTGATTCTCAAACGACGTAAGTTATATATATACCTGGTGGTCAGTAGGTTTAGAAGCGATGTACATATGTTGTAAAATGTGGCTGTTGTTGGCGGGATAGCTACTTTAACTGCAGTAGCACCTGTATGTCGGATAGCTTTTAGAGTAAACATCAGTAAACTAACCGTGATCATTAAATGTAATCTATCTCGATGCACTGGGTACCGATTCTTATCTGGAAGCGTTTAATTTTTTTATATCTTATATGTAAGTTATATTGTCACATTAAGTTATATTATTTAAATCAGATAATATGTAATGAGTATTCTTAATTGTCCTGTTTTATACCAAGGCATTAATTGTCAAGTTTATCAAAACAGCAATGAGCTGGGCATATATAAGTTGCAACTCGACATACATGAACTTGGTGCTAACTTGCTTGATAAGTGCTAACTTGCTTGATAATAGAGACCGGTCTGAACCCAGCTTCTTGGATATTACCTTTATGACGGATTAACATTTTAGTTGTATGTACTTTAATGCAGTCATCCTGTTTGAGCGCATACAGCCTGTTGATGCAGTGGATAGCCCGGGGTCTTTAAATTCAGAGGACCCTGGTTCAAGCCTCACCGGAGCCAGTGAATTTTTTCGATGTGTTCTTGGTCAAGACACTTTTACCCTCGTCCGTCGGATGGTGACGTATCCCGTGTATCGCTTGTTTTTTTTCTCCCATCATGTTAAAGAAACATAGGTGTCTATTCGTCAGTAGGGCAGGTTCCTAAATGCCTATATAATATCTCCCCCAACCCCTCAACCCACCCACCCACACACACACACTCCCTCTCTCTCTTCAATACACCTTCTTTTTTAGGTAATAATCATTCCACTTGCACTTGCATGCGCAAAAGTAGGGTTAATGCTTACTATCCTAGGTTAATTCCATACTCATAAATAAAGTACGGAGAACATCACAACCTATATTTAGATACATGTCTGTTTAGATACATATCCTAAGTAGGTGATATTGTAACAACTGCACCAATACTAACAAATAGTTGCCATAGTAAGTAGTTAGTACAGTGATCTGGGTATCACCCTAAATATATTTCTTCGTCGACGCCGTGTGGTTCCCGGGCAAGAATATGACCACTGCATATCCAGGCATAGGGGTAAAATTCCCCCGAATTCATGTTAATTTTGTCATTTTTGTTCATTATTTTCATCATGAAACCTATATTGTTTCAGGTGCTACTTTAGTGGTGGCAGTGATCGTGGCTCCAGCGAAAAATGGAGTGTTTACTGGAGAATTTGCAGCAACTCTGCAGTTCTGCAGGTAAGAAGGTTCTAGGCACATTCTGCACATTTTTATCTAGATGTTAATGAAGAGTGAGCCGGGTCGAATGTTCATTCCTGTTGGCGCCATATAACATGTTTGTGTTGGTTTGCCGTAAAAACCCAATTCAATTCATCTTTGTCGATTCTTTTTTCAGTAACACAAAAATGGTTCGTGCAAATGCATATACTACTATTTGTACATGTCATATGCAGAATTCTTCATTGTGTTGTATATGGGTGGGGTATTTCAGGTGTAAAAATCCTTAAAATATGCATAAATTGTAATTAAAAAGTATTAAAATAACTTTTAAGATTTTGCAATGTTTAATTCATATATTTATGTGTAATATATAATCCAAATGTGTAATCATAATAAGTATTGCGATGACGCATACACCTAAAAAAGACTTTTGTTAAAAAAAACACGTTAAACCGCACATTTCCTTTATCTAGAATCCTTTGGACTACGTGTCGTCTGTGCAATATATGTATATATCAGAACATGTTAATACTAGTTATGTTGCAGTTTCTTTGAGAAAGGCTTATACTTCCAGTCTGGCATGTGTCTCAACTTATCAGGCTTACTTATGAACACATATGTGCAATACCATGAACATTGCTTAGTACTTAATTTCATCAATATATCATAACAATCCATTATTCATATTATAATATTATTTAAATCATGTAGAAAGGTTGTAAATTACTGATTCTTACAAGTTTACACGTATATTGTAAAAAATATTAACTAAACTAAATGCATAAAAATGTGTCAATAGTGGGTGGGGTAAATTGACTTCTAATTTGAAGCAAAATCGAGATTTTAAACTGAATTCAGTGCTAAAAAAGAGCTTATTTACGCTTTATGTAACTCAATGAATTGTAAACTTAAGTGCATCTTTAAAAAGTACATCAATAATTATTCACACAAGCATGACATTCAAAAATGAACATCAGAAACTTATATGAAAGCGCTACAATGATAACCTATTAATGTTCGATTTTTTTTTATATAAGCTACCTGTTCCAGACTGCTATCATGGAAAAATATAATCTATATACATTGCTCTTTTCAAAAAGTGATGGTAGAATTTGTCCCTTGAGTTGGTAACAATATCGAAAATTTTGGGTCCTGGCTCAAGGCCTAAATGCTATCCAATATAAAACTAATCTTATTCAATATAAATTCAATATAAATATAAAACTAATGTTATTCGATAGTAAACTAATGTTATACAATAGTAAAATAGTAATTACACAATAGTAAACTAATGTTATACAATAGTAAAATAGTGCTATACAATAGTAAAATAGTGTTATACAATAGTAAACTAATGTTAAACAAGAGTAAAATAGTGTTATACAATAGTCAAATAGTAATTACACAATAGTAACTTAATGTTATGCAATAGTAAACTAATGTTATACAATAGTAAACTAATGTTAAACAATAGTAAACTAATGTTACACAATAGTAAACTAATGTTATACAATAGTGAAATAGTGTTATACAATAGTAAAATAGTGCAATAATAAAATAATGTTATACAGTAGTAAAATAGTGTTATACAATAGTAAACTAATGTTACACAATAGTAAACTAATGTTATACAAGAGTAAAATAGTGTTATACAATAGTAAAAAAGTGTTATACACAATAGTAAACTAATGTTACACAATAGTAAACTAATGTTATACAATAGTAAAATAGTGTTATACAAGAGTAAAATAGTGTTATACAAGAGTAAAATAGTGTTATACAATAGTAAACTAATGTTATACAAGAGTAAAATAGTGTTATACAATAGTAAAATAGAGTTATACAATAGTAAAATAGTGTTCTACAATAATAAACTAATGTTATACAATAGTCAAATAGTAATTACACTAATGTTATACTATTGTAAAATAGTGTTATACAATAGTAAAATAGTGTTAAACAATAGTAAAAAAGTTATACAATAGTAAAATAGTGATATACAATAGCAAATTAATGTTATACAAGAGTAAAATAGCGTTATACAATAGTAAAATAGTGTTATACACAATAGTAAACTAATGTTACACAATAGTAAACTAATGTTATACAATAGTAAAATAGTGTTATACAAGAGTAAAAAGTGTTATACAATAGTAAAATAATGTTATACAGTAGTAAAATAGTGTTATACAATAATAAACTAATGTTACACAATAGTAAACTAATGTTATACAATAGTAAAATAGTGTTATACACAATAGTAAACTAATGTTACACAATAGTAAACTAATGTTATACAATAGTAAAATAGTGTTATACAAGAGTAAAATAGTGTTATACAAGAGTAAAATAGTGTTATACAATAGTAAACTAATGATATACAAGAGTAAAATAGTGTTATACAATAGTTAAATAGAGTTATACAATAGTAAAATAGTGTTATACAATAATAAACTAATGTTATACAATAGTCAAATAGTAATTACACTAATGTTATACAATAGTAAACTAATGTTAAACAATAGTAAAATGGTGTTATACAATAGTAAAATAGTGTTATACAATAGTAAAAATGTTATACAATAGTAAAATAGTGTTATACAATAGCAAATTAATGTTATACAAGAGTAAAATAGCGTTATACAATAGTAAAATAGTGTTATACACAATAGTAAACTAATGTTACACAATAGTAAACTAATGGTATACAATAATAAAGTAGTGTTATACAAGAGTAAAATAGTGTTATACAAGAGTAAAAAGTGTTATAGAATAGTAAAATAATGTTATACAATAGTAAAATAGTGTTATACAATAGTAAACTAATGTTACACAATAGTAAACTAATGTAATACAATAATAAAATAATGTTACACAATAATAAACTAATGTTACACAATAGTAAACTAATGTTATACAATAATAAACTAATGTTACACAATAGTAAACTAATGTTATACAATAATAAACTAATGTTACATAATAGTAAACTAATGTTATACAATAATAAACTAATGTTACACAATAATTAACTAATGTTACACAATAATAAACTAATGTTACACAATAATAAAGTAATGTTACACAATAGTAAAATAATGTTATACAACAGACAAGCTAGTGTTATCCAACATATAATTAAGGTTATCCAACAAAAACGAATGTTATCCAACATAAAACTAATAGCATACAACAGACAAGCTAGTGCTTTCCAACATATAATTAAGGTTATCGAAACAAAAACGAATGTTATATAACCTAAAATAAATATAAAACGTATATTATCCAACATAAACGTAATATAAAACTTGTGTGGTCCAAAATACAACTTAATACAACTAAGTACAACTAAATACAACTATTAAAATGTCAACCAATATAAAAGTAATGCAGTTCGACATAAAACTAATTCGAATGATGATTTACAAACACGAAACATGATATTATAGTTCAATTAAAAAGTAACATTATTATCAAATCGTTTTTGTGGCAATGGGCGCATTAAATACCGTTTTTGTGGCAATGGACGCATTAAAGATCCCGAAGGAATATGTTTTATTGAGTCCAATGTAACCATACTTAATCATTATAATATTAAATGCATACAAATTTAAAATTACCATTCATTTGCCCAAACTGCCTTTGTACGGTAAAATTTTGTGAGGTTTGCATTTTGTTGCGTTTAATTTGAAATTAAAGATGTTCTCACTGTAACAGACGACAACTTTGTAATCATAAGCGCATCAAGCGACAACATGATTTTCGCACAATTTAGCAATATTGCATTTTCTTTCATGAAGTGCAAGCTCACTTGTGCAATTTTCCGCTGAACCAATCTCTAAACCTCCCAGCTATTATCATAAAATGTGCATAACAATAGACGAAGTGTTTTATACCCGCCCATCTAGTTTTCTGTCGCCGCGGTTTTAGTCTGTTATCATAGAGTCTTTAAAGGCACGCGCCAGGGTCGATAAGGGCAAGATTAAACATTACCTGGGGTAAGGCACGCGCCGTAGAATTTTCTGATTGGCGGAGTTAAAAATAGACCCACGTGCCGGGTATTTACAAAAATATCCTATAAAAGCTAACGGAAATCTTGAAAAACTTGAAACGAACTAAATTGAGTGATACTATTAAAATATTGAATTAGAGATTTGATGTGAACAATTTAAAATGTTGGATAACATAGATTTTGATTATTTTACTGACGATTATTTTGAAGATCTTTCACAGTCATCGTTTTCCACCACAGACGATGATGATATCGCAATGTGTCCGTCAGACTTTACAAGTTTTGGATCTATATTCCTTGAGCATGATGTTTATGGAAAATATAAGCGAAAAAAGAAAAAGGAGCGGACCACATCAGGTACACCAAAGACATGCCGCCAATATGCGCGACGAGAAGAAGAATGCAATCTATAAATGACGCATTTGAAGGTTTGAGGTCACATATACCTACATTGCCATATGAAAAAAGACTTTCGAAAGTAGATACATTAAGACTCGCCATCGGCTACATAGGCTTCCTGGCAGAAATGCTATCATCCAGTGATTCGACAAAAGACTCTATAAGGCATGCTATGGACAACTCCAGAAAAGTAATAATACACATTGTCATACAGGTAAGAGCAATTTCCGTACTACATGATACTTCTTATGCAATCGCTTATACTACTTTACTCCCCAAAAGACACATTGATAAGGTCAGTATTTTTTAATTCATTGTTTTACCCGATTTGTTTTTTTTTTTCAGCAGCAAAAAAAAGTTTAGGAGAAGGGTAAAAAAATAAAAAGGAAACTAATTTTCATTTGCAAAAATGCTATGATATAATCATCGCGGTAATACAGAAATGGAAAATAAAGTACCTTTTGGTGGGTATAAAATTCGAACTTTTTTAGGTCGGAGAAAATACTTTTTTGAAAATATTTTTTTTCAGTTTTGCCAACTTGTCGAGTAGGAGAGTCGGTAATCCTAAAAATAAAGAAAAACAAAGTCTGGCCTAATCATTTATAATATAATCGTATTCTTATAAGTATGTTAGGATGCGCACCAACTGTTAGTAAAGTGTCAGTAAAGTTCATTGTGTGAGTGTGCTAGGTTGAATGGTGTTTTACGTCAATTTCAGCATATTTTAGGCCATATATGACGGTCAATATATATTTTTTTGTGGTAGAATAGACCACCCAATTTTCGTGGGTGGAACCAGTACTGTATACGTCCCGTCATCCTTAAGAATCGAAACTTTCTCACTCGAGCTGCCAGGTGGATTCGAATCCGCAACGGGTGAACAGGCGAGAAGGTTTACAACGCAACATCGTTAACCCCTCGACCACGGACGCGCTGTCATTGCTATGAAAGAGGGAAATAGCTCCGTCTATGCTGTAACACAGAATCTTATCTTTTTCTGCAATTTCTACAATTATCATGTTCTGTTTGAATATAAATGCTTGCACTACTAAACGCACTCGCCTTAATAGACTAATTTAATTTGAACGGAATACTACAGTCTAAACAAATATATTAATTGATGGTGTGGAAAATTAAATAATATGCACAAAGGTGTTATACAATTCTAAAGAGAGAGGTTTATTAACGCGCTATAATTATCATAACCACAAAACCACATTTCAGTTCAATCAAAATATTTAATTTAAACACGCAGAAGTTATGCCCGTGTATTCGTATTTTTTAAATTCAGTTTGATTAAGTATGAATAGTGTTTAATTAAGAAACAAGAACTTCTATTACTGTTCATGCAATTATGTTAAAAAGGTTGAAATCATGCAAGTAGTTTTATTTGTTATGGTTCTTTATACACTATCATTCAAACTGCATGGATACCAATGGCAAATATTTCTTTTTCTTCTTAACTCGGCAATATCTTATTTGTTATTTTTTTTTTATATACGTT